>CM035153.1:16441253-16691537 GCA_020205615.1 Panax quinquefolius
TCAGATTACCTTGTCAACCACTCAATAATCATGTATGTATTACATTTCATGTCTTAATGCCATTATTATTTGTCATAAACTTCATCTTTGTTCTGGGCATGGTCAATGACTATTTCATGCTTGATTGTATACATGTACTTTCTCTTTTTCATCAAATTATTACATTAAAGTTTTCTTCTTTTTTCTTTTTGTTGTTTTCATCTCAATTAAATGTTTATTCTCCAACAAACTTGTTCGCTTTCCCTCTTCCTCTCCCACTCGCTCATTAAAATTCTTTATTTTAATTTTATCTGTTCAAGTAAATCTGTATGTAACAACTCTATTTATTATTTAAACATTTCTTTCTTTATATACATTTTTTTTTAATTTCATAACTATTTGACTGATTTATGTCTATGTTTTTTTGATTTGCAGATAGTTTTTTTGGAAGGTCAATAACCACAAGGTTGAAGGTTTTAATTAAGCATTTTTTTAGTATATGAATTTCAAAATTTCAGCTTTTTGGATTATATAATTTGGTTTTATGGTACTTAGATTATTTAACCAACTGTTTCTTGTCTAGCTAGTTGGGTATTTTGTTGAATCAATGAATCTACTATTTTTTTTTATAAGATAATTACTTTTTATTTTAAATGTTTATTGCCTTTTGTCTCTTATATTATATACAGGTGTAAAGTTGATTTAAAAAGCTCACTAAATGTATTATATTTTTTTTATTGAAAATTGTTAGTGTAACAATACAATTTGAATGTCAAACAACTTAATATGACCACCGCATCATCACGATTTATAATCATTTATTGATAAATAATATTTGGTCAATGAAAATTAAAATTTAATGACGAATAATATTAACTCTTTAGAATTAATAATATTGTCTATATATATATATATATATATATATATATATATATATATTTATTTAGTTATGACAACTGATATTGTCACTAATATTAAGTATTTGGTGACAAGTTATGCTGTCACTATTATATATCATTGAGTGATGGCCTTTTAATTTTGTAACTATTAATAGCTCTTTATATGACGAGTTCTATCGTCACCATAAGTATTCAATTAGTGACAGAGAAAAATGTGTCATACAAAATTAACTCTTTGGTGACAAACTACATCGTCATTGTTATATATTCATTTAGTCACAACAACTAATTTTGTCACTATTAGTAACTCTTTTTTGTGACGAGATGTATCGTCACCATATATATTCAATTAGTGACATTGAAAAATGTGTCCCAAAAAATAACTCTTTGGTGACAAATTATTTTATAATATTATTTAAAATATGAAATGACAACGACATAATTATGTATTAAATATATTATTAGGTGACAAATTATTACGTAAATCATTTATTTTTTATTTTTGATGATAAACATAATAACATGACGAAAGAATAATCATAAATATGACAATATTGTCGTCATTAAAATTAGATGATTTAAATAGAGTAATAATATTTTAAATCACTAAAATAATATCATTTAATGACGAAAAATGATTTTTTGTCATTTAATGCACCAAGTTTTTTGATCGAGAAAACATAATATAGAGTGGCGAAAGTTTCATTCAAATATAATGACGCTATTAACGTCACTAAATGTAATTAATTATATAGAATGACAATGATGTAGATCGTCACCATAAGTTAAAACATTTTAGTAGCGACATCAAATATTATCAAATATACCTAATACCACGCTCATATGGTGACGGTCTTTGTGACGATTAACAATCGTCACCAAATATTTTAGTGACGAAAAATGAATTTTATGTGACAAATTTTAGCGTCATTTTTTGTGTGTGATTTCTTGTAGCGTCTTCCTTCATTTCTCACCAATTCACTAAAATTTATAGAAAGCGATTATTATGAGAGAATTATTAGAGAAAGAAGAAGAGAATCTGCTACCTCTCTACTCAAATATCCCGTTTCTTTCTAAGGTAAGGGATATTATTATTATAGTAAGGATATTATTATTATATTAAGGGTATTATTTCTTTTCGTATTCAAGAAGAGAAATTTATTGTTATTCCATTCTTTATTATTACTGTTAGAATAACTTTTGTATACACGGATCACCGTAGTATCGTGGTGAAATTCTTCATTATTATTCCATTCTTTATTATTATGTTGGAATATCCTGTTTGTGTGGATTACGCGTGACATTCGGATCCATTCTTTATTATTACATTGGAATAACACATACATGCGGTTATATATCATGCCCGGTGAATTACATTGTTATTTCATTCTTTATTATTCATTTGGAATATCCGTCATGCGGTTCTGGCGTGTCACAGTTCCATTCTTTATTATTACATTGGAATAACCTCGTCATGCATTTGATTATCGCATGCTTGGTGAATTTCGTTGTTATTCCATTCTTTATTATTACATTTGGAATATATCACATGCATGCGGTTTACGCATGACACAGTTCCATTCTTTATTATTACATTGAAATATCGCATGCATGCGGTTTACGCGTGACTGGTTCCATTCTTTATTATTACATTGAGAATAACACATGTCATGCGGGCCTATCGCATGCATGGTAAATTCTTTTGTTATTCCATTCTTTATTATTATGTTGGAATAACCTGTCTATGTGGATTACCGCATGCATGGTGAATAATCCTTTGTATTCATATGAATAATATTTTCATTCAATAGGGGTTTCTTCCAGGGGCAGTTTCATAATTTTTCTTACCCTCAAAAAATTCTGGAAAAATTTGAAATGATAATTGGATGAGTTTTCTAGATTGTGTCCAAAAATGACGATTTTTGGATGTATAGATTAAGAGTTATGGATTTTATGGGAAAAGACTATTTTAAAAGTATACCCTTATAACTCTTTGTGGTTAACTCCAAAATTGGTAAAATTTTTATTGGGAGATACATGTATATAATATGAGAGTATACCACCTGTAAATTTTGGAATTTTTGGACAAAAGTACAATTTATGATAAATGTCTAAATATTAATAGTTTTGGCATATATAAAAAATAGTAAATAAATTTTAAAAATTCGAGAAATATATATATTCAATATGAGATTATATTCGCTAAATCCGGAAAAAAAATATTTTTGGGCTGATTTGGTATTTTTCATGAAAATGAACTAGTTATGAGTAAATAAATTAAATATGTTATGTGAAGTAACAAAATTGAAAAATAGGATTTTATGGCTTGGGAATCCTATATAGGGTATATACAGATTTTTGATGAGGGATTTGATCATTTGTGATGAAATCTTATGAGTATGGCATTTTTGAATGATTAAATGCATTATTTGGTAAAGTGTAAACAATTGAAACAAATTGTTTATAAGTTTAAGAAGTGATTAAAATATTATTATAATATTAATAATATTAGATTATGATTTTATTAAGTGATTGATAATATTTGGATAAATTTAAAGTCTTTAATATTTATCCTTGTTTTCGTTTGATTAATGCTTATATCATTATCATCATCCTCATTGTTTATATTGTGATGAAAGTCATCTTTGGCTTACGTGCAAAGATAGATCTATTGATTATTAGTTTCTGATTGTATATCTTTGGCTTACGATGCGAGGATGGGGATTGGTTTTACTGATTGTATATCTTTGGCTTACGTCATGCAACGATGAACTATTGATTGAAGAGTATCTTTGGCTTATATGCATAGATGAACTGTTTATTGGTATAATTATGACCAGGGATCATTCGGTATAATCATGACCCGAAATGTTATAGATGATGTGGTAAAATTCCTTATTGGCCTGTAGGGCATTGATAGACAGTTATTGGTATGATTATAACCAGGGATTATTCGATATAATCATGACCATTGATGATTATATGAATATCCTTAGCTGTAGTCTTGAGGTTGATTCGATGATGTGGATTATTTATTAATTTGAGTCTCGTGATAAAATATTGATTATACACTTTTAATTCGTAAAAGATAGTAGATATCATGCTCTACTTTAACTCTTCTAAAATACGAGTTATATGTCTTTGGCTTTTTGTAGTGCAAAGATGAATTGTTAATGAATATCTTTGGCCGTAGTGCAAAGATGAATTTATTAGTATGATTATGAGCAGGAATTTTGATTTGGTATAACCATGATTTTTGAAGTTTCAGGTGAAGATAGGTGATTAAAATTATCTTCGTCCTGGGTGCGAAGAGGAAGTTAGATCACAATTATGATTATGAGTTATTCATATGATTGTGGACATAAATTGTTGATTGATGTTACAGGGATAAAACATTATTGGTGGACTTTTAACATGGAGAAGATAATAGATCTGATGGTCTATTTGACTCTTCTAATGGATCGCTTCGTTCATTGCAACTATGGTTGAAAAGTTTTATCATCTACCATATGTTCTAAATCTCTGATTTATTATTGACGAAGGCTATTGATAATTTAATTATCTTTAGTCATGATATTCTTTACTGGGCTATTTGTGTCACCCTTTGCTTCACAATTCCTTTCAGGTAATAAGAGTTAAGTTGGGTCAAGCGGGGATAACAGGAAAATAGTGTGATGGTCCGAGATTGTCGAAATTTCTCAATACATTATAAAACGACATGACATGCAACAGATAATTGTATTGAGGACCTAAGATGTGTGTGTCGTATTTTATACGTCAGTTAATAATTGATTTTGGCGAACAACAATATGGTGATGAGAACTCGACTTTGAAAGCGTCAAAAGTGCACCTCATTAGAATGAATATGATAGTAATCTTCTCGTTCTTCTTTGGGGTCTTAAAATATTTACTGCTGTATTTTATATGGCATTATAACAATTTGAGTTTGGATCATGTCTACGAGATAATATTGTATTAAAACTCACACTTATATCTGCTTTTTCGTCGTACTCTGCTACCGATTCAACAGTTGTATAAATGAAGTTTGTATTTGATTTTTATAGAGTGATATCTGGCGACTCAGAATGGGTCGTGTGGACCTATTTTGGTGGCGTCACAAATGGTATCAGAGCTTAGAGATATGGTCATTTGGCGGAGATATGAGTCTAGAACTAGGAGGGAGAGGCGAGTAATATACTTTCTTAGTAGTGTGTGACTTACCTAATTTGAAATTGTTTACTTGATAAGTTGATAAATTGTGATATGTCAATTAACCTTTGTTTTGAAGGTATATTCTAGAATGATATCTCATAATGAGGAGATGAGCAATGGGAAAATCATGATCTGAGAGGAAATAAGCGAGAAGGTATAATCCAAAAAAAAGCAATGTATTCTCATCTCTTCGAACTACCAGATACGTAAATTTCGAGGGCAAAATTTCATAAGGATGGGAGATTGTGAGATCCCGAATTTTATGAAATAAAAGTATTCAATTTTTCTATTTTGGTAAATGGTTAAATTGATAAAAGGTTAAAGTTAAAGGTGATATTTGAAAATTTTTCAAAGTAAGAAAGTTTTCATAAAATAATCGGTAGTAAAAGTATAGTAATACGTGTGGTTGCATAGTAGCACACGGTATTGATTATTGATGCTTACGTGAAAAGTCACTCAGTTATACTCAATTATTGCTACAGTAATTATTGCATCATATCTCTCATATTATTGATTCAATTATTGTCACAGTAGCATCTGCATAATATGTTATATTATTAAATCAATAATTCAGACGACAAAGTTAATCATATTATTATTTGCAATATTAACAATGTCTAGAAGTTCTGTCAAGGAGAGGGTTGGTCACCTAATTGCGCGCCAATAAGGAGAAATCCTTATCGGAAAGCCTCCTCTTTCCTGGGAACGACCTGGTTGTTAAATATTGTGAGTTATAATATTAATGATGAATGTTATTACAAAATTGAATTTGAGTTCGGAGTTGAATTTGGAGACGCGGACGTGATATTTGAGTCCGGAACGATGAAATTTGTAGAAATAGACTATAAATACAAAATTTGTCAGGGTTGACTTTTTGGTCAAAAAAGTCAACAGTTGACTTTTTTTAAAAAAGTCAAATTTCAAAATTTCAAAAATGAATTTTTTGGAAAAAATATTTCCATTGTGTTGGGATTGTTAGTGTTAGTGAAAATTGACATTTATTTCGATAATAATTGATGTCTAGAGGTTATATTGACCAATCGGGTAATTAATCTAATAAATGAGCCATTAATTGCTATTAATTCACATGATTATAACTATTTATTCACATGTGTGTACTATTGATTCACATTCATTTACTATTAGGGGAGGTGGTGCAAGATTGATAATACTTGCATGACTAAGTTAAAAATAGAGGTATAGATGGAGATACTATACTGTAATTCATAATTTCACATGATTATAACTATTAAGTCACATGAATGAACTATTAATTCACATGATTTACTATTAGGGGAGGTGGTGCAAGTTTGATAATACTTGCGGGACTAGATTAAAATGAAAGAAAAGTTGAAGGTATTGTCTTTGTAATATTTTGAGCCCCAAAAGCGTGCAATTATCGAAACTATATTTTCCTATAAATAGAAGCTCATTCTTCCTTCATTTCTCACCAATTCACTAAAGCTATAGAGCAATTATTATAGAGAAAAATTATAGAGAGAAAGAAGAAGAGAAGTCTGCTACCTCTCTACTCCAGTATCCAGTTTCTTTCTAAGGTAAGGGATATTATTATTATAGTAAGAGGTATTATTATTATAGTAAGGGATATTATTGTAAAATCCCAAATTTTACGAATAAAGATTTAATTTTCTCGAAATATTTTTTTGAATATTGTGGTGTGGATTTGAGATAATGTTATAGTTGTGGATAATATTTATAAATTTTGCAAAGTATGCAAATTGTTATATAATATTCGATTGGCCGGGGAATATTCGTACGACGATACAATAATTGGTGGACCCCACAACAGAATTATTGTCAGAATGAGAAAACGATAAAAATATTTTTATGAAAATAACGGTGGAAGTTTTACCATTAACTGTTGAAACACCCGATTTTAAAAGTACAGTAATACGCGTGATTCCATAATAGCACACGGTATTGATTATTGATGCTTACGTGAGAAGTCACTCAGTTTGGTTTAATTATTGCTACAGTAATTATTGCATAGTATCTCATGTTATTTGATTCAATTATTGTCGATATGTTATATATTATTAAATCAATAATTGAGATAATTATAACAAAGTTATTAATATTATTATTTGCAATATTAACGATGTCGTAAGTTACGCCTTGATGAGAGGTTTGGTCACCTAATCAAGGCATAATAGGGAGAAATCCTTATTGAAACCCCTATTTCACGGGAACGATCGATCGATTAATATTGTGAATTATAATAATGATGATAAATGTTGTTAAATATATTGAGGTATCTTTTTATGAAGTCACGGAAGTTTTATATATATATATATATATCTTGTTTTATTAGTATTATTAATGTAATAAAATGGAAAAACTTTTTATATAAAAGCTGTTTTATAAAGTTATTTGTTTTATTTGACAATTTTATTATATTTTATAGTAAAATATAGAATAATATATTATTTATTTTATTACAATAATTAGAATATAATATATTTTATTTCATAGTGTTTTGCATAGTAAAATCTTTTTATATAAAAAATACTTTTATAAATACTTATTTATAAAGTTATTTATTTTATTAGACAATAATTAGAATATTATATATATTTATTATTATTAGAGTGTAATTAGAATATAATATATTTTATAAAATAGTTTTTATATAAAATCTTTTTAATAAAACAGAATACTTTTATAAAGTTATTTGTTTTATTAGACAATAATTAGAATATAATATATTTTATTATGCATAGTGTTTGCATAGTAAAATCTTTTTTATATAAAATGTAATACTTTTATAAAGATAATTGTTTAATTAGATTTTAAATAATATATATATATATATATATATTATATTCTATTGCATAGTATCCTTTCCATTTTCCTATAAATAGGATGCTTAGTTAGAATTGAAATCACACCAGAAATTAAGAGAATTCTCTTCTATAATCTTGAGCGTATTTCTTTAGAGTTTTAAGAAGCTTTGAGCGTAGTGCAAGTTTTCTTCAAGTATATCCCCGCCCTACCCGTCGGAGTACTCTTCTTTATAAGGTAAGGGATATTATTTGTTGTACTCGTAAGGGATGTTATTTCTTTCGTATTCATGAAAAGAACTTCTATTATTCCATTTCCTTTTTATTCTGTTGGAATAACCTGTATATGCGAAGTAACGCATACATGGTGAAATTCTTCTATTATTCCATTCTTTATTATTCTGTTGGAATATCCTCGATCGCGCATTGACACGTATGATTCGATTCTATTATTTATTATTACATTGGAATAACACGTCTGCATCTTGGCCTATCGCGTATATGGTGAATTTCATTGTTATTCCATTCTTTATCATTACGGCGGAATATCCTGTTTTGTGCATTTACGCATTTGACTGGTTCCATTATTTATTATTCTCATTGGGAATAACACATGTCATGCGATCTATCGCATGCATGGTGAATTCTTGATTATTCCATTCTTTATTATTCTATTGGAATAACTCCATGTTTATGTGGATTACCACATGCATGGTGAATGATCCTTTGTATTCATTCCTTATTAAATTGTGGAAATGATCTGTTTATGTGGATTATGATGAAAGTCATAATAAAAGCATTGGACTGATGAAAATTATGGGTATATGTAGTATTAGTAAGTGTTATGATGAGTTATGTTGGTTATTATGTGAAAACATGAAAGTTTCTTATAAATCACAAAGGTTTGAAAATTAGATTTTGGTGAAAATGGAACATGAAATTCAATTGACCATATCTCCTATTATATTTCAAATTTTTGAGTGTGGTCAAGTTCTAGAGTTAGATCTATGAGTTTTCTAACTTATCCAAGTGAAATCACTGGAAAAGGTGTTGTAAATTTTCGTGTGGACTGATTTTAACAAAGGAGTCAAAAACTGCAAAGTACCAAAAAGCTACTGCCCATAAATTTAAAAGGACATTTTCGACTATTTAATTTATGAGAAAAATTTTGGCCTTTTGGGACATGAAAATATATGGTATAAAGTACCTCCTGTCCAAAAATGAACTCATTCCGACTTAAAATGAGCAAGTTATGACCATTTCAATATTTAGGTTTTTTTGACAAAAAATGCTATAACCGGAGTTCTATAACTCCGATGACCATGAAATTTAAACTGGAAGCTCAAGTTGACATGTGTAAGATCCTGCCAAGATTTGGGAATTTACGGAGTTAAACTTGAGGTAGCTAATTTCTTAAGGAATTAATTAGAAATTGATTTTGAAAAATACTTAAGGGAGTTGAAAAATTATAAAAAAAATACTTATTGTGTATGAAATATATGTATATATGTTAGGATAAAGGATAAAAAAATAATAAGTTGATTTGGTAATTTTTCATGAAAATAGTTTAGTTACAAACATATGAGTTAAATATGTTATATGAAGTTGAAGAATTGGTAAATAGGATTTTAGGGCTTAAAAATCCTATATAAGGTATATGCAGATTTTTGACGAGTGATTTGATCATTGGTGATGAAATCTTATGAATATGGCATTTTTGAATTATTAAATGCATTATTTGGTAAAGTGTAAATAATTAAATTAAATTGTTTATAAGTTTAAGAAGTGATAAAAATATTGTTATAATATTAACAATATTAGATCATGAGTTATTTAAGTGATGGATAATATTTGGATAAATTTAAAGTCTTTAATATTTATCCTTGTTTTCGTTTGATTAATGCTTATATCATTGTCATCATCCTCATGCTTATATTGTGATGAAAGTCATCTTTGACTTACGTGCATAGATAGACTTGGTATGATTATGACCAGGGATTATTCGGTATAATTATGACCGTAATGTAACGAATGATGTGGTTAAAGTCCTCATTAGCTTGTAGTTCATTGGTGGACAGTTATTGGTATGATTATGACCATAAATTATTCTGTATAATCATGACCATTGATGATTACATGAATATCCTTGGCCGTGGTGCAGGGTTATGTGGTTTATTTATTAAGCTGAGTCTCAGCGATAAATTTATGAAAATCTTTTTAAATCATAGAAGTTAGTAGATTTTATGCTCTACTTGACTCTTCTAATGGATTGCTTGTTCCGTTGAAGTTAAACTTGATGTCTATTGTATTTTATCAGTTTAACATTGTTAAAGACTAATGATAATTTATTCTGCATTATCTTAGTCATAATATTTATTATTGGGCTAGTTGAGCTCACCCTTTTTTTTATTGTTCTCTTTAGGAAATGAGAATATAGCTGGGACTAGTCGGGAAATGGAGTGACGGTCCAGATGATAGCATTAGTAGTCCTTACTATGGCATGACATTCAATATATAATTGTATTGAGGACCTAAGATGTGTGTGTCGTATTTTATACATCACTTAATAATTGATTTTTGTGAACAACAATAGGGTGATGAGAACCCGACCTTGAAAGCATCAAAAGTGAACCACAGTAAAATGAAGAGAACAGAAATCTTCTCGTGTCCCTTTGGAGACTTGAAATATTTGCTGCTGTACTTTATATGGCATGTATTAATTTGAGTATGAATATTTTCATATTATATACGTTATAATATTTGTATTAAAACTCATAGTATATATATGTCGTCATATTTTTTTTGATCGTTGTATAATTTAGTTTGTATTTGTATTAAGACTACCTTGTGTCGGCGACCCAAAAATGGGTGATGTGTACTTATTTTGGGGGCATCACGGTTAAGTATCAAAGCTTAGGGATATGATCCTGGTGAGATGTGAGACAAAAACTAGGAGGGAGAGGCGGGAATTCTTAGCTAGTATGACCTACCTAAGTTTATTTGGTATTTAATTGGTCGGTCGAGTATAGGGATAATATGTGATATGTTAATTAACCCTTGTTTTTATGGCGAAGATTTAAAATGGCATCCGAAAATATTGAGATAAGCAATGAAGCACATGAGGCTGTTGAGACACCTTTAATCACTAAACGAGTTAATGTGATGTCGAGACGAAGAAGAAATTAGAGATATCTACGTGGTGAGTGAAGAACTAATAGTTGCTTTTAAGAGCTAGTTGCGAGAGGTTGCAATTTGAGAGTGAGGAAGAAGAGGAAGAAGAAGAAACGGAGGAGAATTGGTTAGAAGAATTTTATGATTAAAATTTAGAATTACAAAATCGTATTCATGAGTTAGAAGAAGCGAAAGTGAAGAAGCGGCGGCGATGCGTGGAGCAAAGAAGATAACAATTCAAAATTGTGTTACCCGGATGTGCGATGCTTGAGCAGAAGCACTCTTTGGCAGAGTATAAGATATTAGAGCTGGAATCTAAGAATGCTATGATCAAAGTTCTGATGAAAGAAGAAACAACTGAACGAAGGAGAATAGATGATGCATGGGTAAAAGTCGCACGACACGTAGATATTGTAGAAAAAGGCGTCCGATCCAATAAGGCCAAAATAGATGAAATAGATTTTGCTTTTTGGACAACAATTGGGAGAATCCAACATCGAATTTGGAATTACCCTGTGCAGAGCGGTCAACCCCAATTCGATATGGATTGGAGAGTAATGATTCAAATCATGGATCAGGAATGTGACGAAGCAATTAAGGGTGGAATGTACTCTATAGCAAAGTCAAAACCGATAATTTAAGTGAGAGCGTTTGTCGAGAAAAACGAACAAAGTTATTATGGGTAAGTTAATTATAAACTCTTGCTAAGTCTATACCTTATTCGATACTAGTTCTACCCACTCTTTTATTTCTCCTACTTGCTCTCAATGTTTAAATTTGACTCCGGAGAAAATTAGACTTTAATTTATATGTTGAAACTCCGTTGGGAGAAACCTTTGTTACCTCCACTATGTATAAATCTTGTTTAATTCAAATTAACACTTTCACGTTACCTGTCAATCTTATCTCTTTGAAAATACTTGCATTTGATGTGATTTTAGGAATTAATTGGTTAAATACTCATCATGCCAAAATTGATTATTTTCGTAAGGTTGTTAGCTTTCATATTCCTAACCAACCTGTTATGCGAATTCAAGTAACCAAACCACTAAAGTCAATCATTGTCATAACAAGCAATAAGTAAAAAGCCCCGAGCCTTTCGCTGGTAACTTCCAAGACTTGGAATACACCGAAGCCAGACTTTCTGTAGGCGACGCCGTGAATGTCGATGGCAAGTTGATACGTATCAATGTGACGTACTATCCAAGTCTTGGATGGGAGTCACAGTTTTTAAACGATATTTTTATTGTTAATAAATTTCTGGACGTATTTTTGAAGACTTCTTAGCCTACCCCTAGAGCGTGAAATCGAATTTTGTATTGACCCCAGTACAAAACCCATTTCTAAAATCCTCAAGTATTTCTTCACCTAAAATGAACGTATAATGCGCCAAAGACGATAGCTTAAGCTGTTGAAGGTTACGACCATTCAATACCATCGTGAAAAAGCGAACGTGGTAGCTAACGTTTTGAGTAGAAGATCATATGCGTTTACGAGTGTGAATATATGAACCTACGTGAAGATAATGAATATATGATTAGAACCGACTTTAGTCGATAATGTTAAAGCTGCTAAAGCTACAAACCCGGAGCTGATGAATACAAAGAAGAAGGTTCAAGAGGGCGTTATTTTAAAAGCAAGAGTTGCTAAAGAGAGGAAATCCTAACCCTCGATTTATTTGGCCCATTTGAAATCCTCGATCGAGTAGGAACTGTGGCCTATAGACTCGTTTTACCTCCAAGTATGTCGCGTGTACATAATGTTTTTATTACGTAAATATGTGGACGACCCGAACCACATTATTAAATTAGAACTAGACGATATAGCCGAAGATTTAACGTATGAGGAGATACGTGTTAAAATCTTGGATAAGAAGGGTCGTATTCAACACTCAAAGGTTATACCTCAAGAGTTAGAATTTGAAATGAAGTCAAGGTATCCTCACCTCTTCGGCATACCAGGTACGTACGTAAATTTTGAGGGTGAAATTTCATAAGGAGGGGAGATTGTAAAACCCCAAATTTTACGAATAAAGATTTAATTTTCTCAAAATATTTTTTTGAATATTATGGTGTGGATTTGAGATAATTTTATAGTTGTGGGTAGTATTTATAAATTTTGAAAAGTATGCAAATTGTTATATAATATTCGATTAGTCGGGGAATATTCATACGATGACACAATCATTGGTGGACCCCACAACGGAATTATTGTCGGATTGAGAAAATGACAAAAATATTTTTATGAAAATAACGGTGGAAGTTTTACCATTAACTGTTGAAACACCCGGTGTTAAAAAGTAGTATAATGTCTGGCGTGGTTGCATAGTAGCACTACGGTATTGATTATTGATGCTTACGTGAGAAGTCACTCGGTTTGGTTCAATTATTGCTACAGTAATTGTTGCATAGTATCTCACGTTATTTGATTCAATTATTGTCGATATTTTATATATTATTAAATCAATAATTGAGATAAAAAAGTTATTAATATTATTATTTGTAATATTAACGATGTCTAGAAGTTACGCCAAGGAGAGGTTTGGTCACCTAATCAAGGCGCATGATAGGAGAAATCCTTATGGAAACCCCCCTCTTTCACGAGAACGACGATCGATTAATATTGTGAATTACAATAATGATGATAAATGTTGTTAAATATATTGAGGTGTCTTTTTATGAAGTCATGAGATGTTTATATATATATATATATATATATATATATATAAATTTTGTTTTATTAGTATTATTAATGTAATAAAAGCAGAAAAGCTTTTTATATAAAATCGAATACTTTTATAAAGTTATTTGTTTTATTAAAATAATAATTAGAATATAATATATTTTATTATGCATGGTGTTTTGCATAGTAAAATCTTTTTATATAAAACATAATACTTTTATAAAGTTATTTGTTTTATTAGATAATAATTAGAATATAATATATTTTATTATGCATAGTATTTTGCATAGTAAAATCTTTTATATAAAAGCAGAATACTTTTATAAAGTTATTTGTTTTATTAGACAATAATTAGAATATAATATATTTTATTATGCATAGTGTTTGCATAGTAGACTGCGTAGTGTTTCAGATAGTAAAATCTTTTATAAAGTTAATTATTTTATTAGATTTTAAATATATATATATATATATTTTATATTATATTTTATTGCATAGTATCCTTTCTATTTTCTTATAAATAGGATGCTTAGATAGAATTGAAATCACACCAGAAACTTAGAGAATTCTCTTCTATAATTTTGAGCATATTTCTTTAGAGTTTTAAGAAGCTTTGAGCGTAGTACAAGTTTTCTTCAAGTATATCCCATCCTACCAGGTTGGGGTACTCTTTTTATAAGGTAAGGGATATTATTTGTTGTACTCGTAAGGGATATTATTTCTTTTGTATTCATGAAGAGAACTTACATTATTCCATTTCCTTATTATTCATTTGAATAACTTTTATATGCAATCTGCGCATCGTGGTGAAATTCTTCTATCATTCCATTCTTTATTATTTTCTTAGAGAATCACATGCATGCGTATTACGCATGCATATTCGGATTCCATTATTTATTATTACATTGGAATATCACATCTTCATACGGTTTATCGCATGCATGTGGTGAATTCATTGTTATTCCATTCTTTATCATTACAGCCGGAATATCTTGTGCATGCGTTTATGCGTACTTGGTTCCATTATTTATTATTACATTTGGGAATAACACATGCATGCGATCTATCGCATGCATGGTGAATTCTTCAGTTATTCCATTCTTTATTATTCTGTTGGAATAACATGTCTATGTGGATTACCACATGCATGGTGAATGATCCTTTGTATTCATTCCTTATTAAATTGTGGAAATGATCTGTTTACGTGGATTATGATGAAAGTCATAATAAAAGCATTGGACTGATGAAAATCATGGGTATATGTAGTATTAGTAAGTGTTATGATGAGTTATGTTGGTTATTATGTGAAAACATGAAAGTTTCTTAGAAATCACAAAGGGTTAAAAATCAGATTTTGGTGAAAATGGAACATGAAATTCAATTGACCATATCTCCTATTATATTTCAAATTTTTGAGTGTGGTCAAGTTCTAGAGTTAGATCTATGAGTTTTCTAACTTATCCAAGTGGAATCACTGGAAAAGGTGTTGTAGATTTTCGTGTGGACTGATTTTAGCAAAGGAGTCAAAAACTGCAAAGTACCAAAAAGCTATTGCCCATAAATTTAAAAGGCATTTTTGGCCACTTAATTTATGAGAAAAATTCTGGCCTTTTGGGACATGGAAATATATGGTATAAAGTAGCTCCTGTCCAAAAATGAGCTCATTCCAACTTAAAATGAGTAAGTTATGACCATTTCAATATTTAGATTTTTCCGACGAAAAATGCTATAACCGGAGTTCTATAACTCCGATGACCATGAAATTTAAACTAGAAGCTCACGTTAATATGTGTAAGATCCTGCCATGATTTGGGAATTTCTGGAGTTAAACTTGAGGTAGCTAATTTCTTAAGGAATTAATTAGAAATTGATTTTTGAAAAATACTTAAGGGAGTTGAAAAATTATAAAAAAAAATACTTGTTGTGTATGAAATATATGTATTTATGTTTGGACAAAGGATAAAAAAATAATAATTTGATTTGGTAATTTTTCATGAAAATAGTTTGAATTACAAACATATGAGTTAAATATGTTATGTGAAGTTGAAGAATTGGGTAAATAGATTTTAGGGCTTAAAAATCCTATATATAAGGTATATCTGATTTTGATGAGTGATTTGATCATTGGTGATGAAATCTTATGAGTATGACATTTTGAATGATTAAATGCATTATTTGGTAAAGTGTAAACAATTAAATTAAATTGTTTATAAGTTTAAGAAGTGATTAAAATATTATTATAATATTAACAATATTAGATTATGAGTTATTTAAGTGATGGATAATATTTGGATAAATTTAAAGTCTTTAATATTTATCCTTATTTTCGTTTGATTAATGCTTATATCATTGTCATCATCCTCATGCTTATATTGTGATGAAAGTTATCTTTGGCTTACGTGCATAGATGGACTTGGTATGATTATGACCAGGGATTATTCGGTATAATTATGACCGTAATATAATGAATAATGTGGTAAAAGTCCTCATTAGCCCGTAGTTCATTGGTAGACAGTTGTTGGTATGATTATGACTACGGATTATTCTGTATAATCATGACCATTGATGATTACATGAATATCATTGGCCGTGGTGTAGGGATGATGTGGTTTATTTATTAAGCTGAGTCTCATCGATAAAGTTTATGAAAATCTTTTTAAATCTTAGAAGGTTGTAGATTTTATGCTCTACTTGACTCTTCTAATGGATTGCTTGTTCCACTGCAGTTAAACTTGATGTCTATTGTATTTTATCAGTTTAACATTGTTAAAGACTAATGATAATTTATTCTGCATTATCTTAGTCATAATATTTATTACTGGGCTAGTTGAGCACACCCTTTCTTTTATTGTTCTCTTCAGGAAATGAGAATATAGCTGGAACTAGTCGAAAAATGGAGTGACGGTCCAGATGATAGCATTAGTAGTCCTTACTATGGCATGACATGCAATATATAATTGTATTGAGGACCTAAGATGTGTGTGTCGTATTTTATACATCACTTAATAATTGATTTTGGTGAACAACAATAGGGTGATGAGAACCCGACCCTGAAAGCATCATAAGTGCACCACAGTAAAATGAAGAGAACAAAAATCTTCTCGTGTCCCTTTCGAGACTTGAAATATTTGCTGCTGTACTTTATATGACATGTATTAATTTGAGTATGAATATTATCGTATTATATACGTTACAATATTTGTATTAAAAATCACAGTATATATGTCGTCGTATTTTGCACGATTGTTGTATAATTTAGTTTGTATTTTTATTCAGTATCTTGTACCTGACAACCCAAGATGGGTGATGTGTACCTATTTTGGGGGTGTCACAATTACGACGTAGCGCCGCCCTTTGTAACGATCAACGCAGATAAGTCATCGGTCCACGTAATTATTCATGTACTCGTAAAAGATTCGTCAGCTATCGTGTCAAGCCTTGGTAAGGTTCTTCGCGTTAATCACATGATCCACTGTTGGTGCGGGCCCTCCCCCGTTAATATCTTTGAGTTTCATTCTTGCAAATGTACATACTCTTCGGAACATAATTCGAAACAACAAAAAAAAATTTCTTCATCTAAATATGATTCGAATACCCAAAATATTTAAAATTATTTTTAATTCGTAAAACGTTTATGTTCCACACATGACAAAGATTTAACAAATTATTTTTATTAAATTTTGCATAAATTCATGCAAAGCTCTACGGGCATCAGATAAACAAAACAACTTAAATTATATCACCAACTCTCACTAAGTCCTCAAGAGTTTCAAAATATCATAACCTCAAATCAAATTAGTTCTCAAATATTATAATACCAAAAATATACTACTAAGATCTCTTTATCACCATATAAAACTCCAAGTCACATATTCTACCATCTGCATAAGCGAACTACAACCATTCAAGATCTCTCATAATCAATTGAATTTCATCACTTACTATCTAATCATATAACAAATCCATCATCCCTTATTGCAAACCTTAATCCAATAAATTTCAATATCTCCCGATACTATCACAAAGAAAGTTCATAGAATATAACTCCAACATCCTACTAGAAAATAGCCACAAATTTGATTAGTAACTCCAAATGATTAATCTAATTACCTCGAATATCAACACTCAAATTACGAGAAATCCTCTATACTTAATAATTTTCACTTTATCATAATATGTCATCAATACACAAACCTCAAATTATCCACAAGCTTAACATAAATCAAAACCTAACTCAAATCAAATCCTCAATTCAAAGATCAAAATAATTCTCACAAAAAAACAACTCTAACAAATAATTTTCCAAAATTAAATAATCGTCGATACAAAAACTCACATCATAATCGCATCTCATATAAGATCATTCCTTATCTATACAAAATATAACTTTATTCACCTCAATGATTAAATCACAAATCTTAACTAATATCATTACATAATCACCTTAATAAATTATTCCACTTTCCTCAAATCAAGAACAAATCGAAAAGAAATCGACAGTTGGTCAAAATAGAGACCAACTAAACAAAGAACAAAATCGAATCCAACTCCTACGTCTACCCAATGGTTTTCCCATAACTCACAGGTCAAACCTAAATAGGTTTTCTACAAGAAAGAACCTAAGCTCTGATACCATCTCTGTAACATCCCCTTCCCGAATAGGAAAGGGAGGTCACGTGCAAAGCACAACAAACCTCAAAATAAGTGAACAGAGCACTAACAACTTCAAAATATGTAATAATGATATCCATCAATAAAGTACTAAATACAATTCTCCAACTAAAGTAAAAAAAATTAACACTAATTTTTTTTTTTATTAACGTAGATGGCCAAAGGCAACACTCTCCTCACACTAGCCCTGAATCACCCCTGCAAACCTGCCGGAAGAAAAACACAGCATGAGCCAATTACCCAGTATGGATATAGATACATAAAAGATATACAACTGATATACGAAAACAACTGAGACAAAATACTGAACAAAGCCTCAAGTGTAAATACTGACGAAAATATAATCTCCAAAGATCTGAATGAAATATATCTGAATCAACAGAATTACCTAAACCAATAGACGAATAAAGAAATAACGAACTGAAGTAACTAACTTTCAATGAATTGAATCGAGCGAAACAAACAAAACTAATACTGATAAAATAATAAAATTTGAAACAAATGGCTGGGGTTATTTCATACCGAGTGAGCTCAAAAATATATCTTGCCACACAGGCAAGTCAAACTAATGCCACACAGGCAAGTCAAATGATGCCACACAGGCATCCAAAATAATGCCACACAGGCAAATCACACATTGGATCGCGAATCCAAATGTATACAAATCGGATAGTGTGTTTGGCACAACATCACCAATCCACAGAACAGAAAACTAGGGTTAACCCATATGCCTCCCAAAACATAACACCAAATAGCCCACTTCCTTCGGAGCCCAAAACGGAGACGCCGTGGACTAATCACACCACCACGGAAAGTGTCATGTCTCTCGTGCTAAGACGACATGCCTGTGGTACCCCCACAGGTGGTTATAGCTCAGATATACCCTACGGTGTATTCTAACAAAAATACCATGTCACAACACATGCGACATAATACCAACAAAAGGGTTCTATATGTACATGTTGAACCAAATTAAATTATAGTCACAAGGTTTCAAAAAGAAGGTAGCAACATGTATCGCTCTATAATTATCAAAATAAATAGTACTAAACATGATAACCTAATTCAAAGAGTACAAATACGAGTCATATGTATCAACTCTAAAATGAAACTAATATATTTATTTCACAGGAAACAATTATGTGAAATCATAACAGAATTCGAAATAAGGAAAACAAACGAACAAATCAAATTTAACAAGAGTATCATTTGAAAAGTCTGAATCCGTGTACGATACTTCCAAACCCTTTTATAGCACACTCCACAAAATCTTATCCTCAAATGCCAACGATATCAAATACGAAACGTTATTCGCAACCTAAACATATTCACCTCAAATTAAAAATAATCCAAACTAATAATTCCAAAATAATTCATAATCTATTTAATATGCCTTTAATAATCTCCTTTTATAAATTATTAATACTCCAAAATTTATATTCCAAAAATGACCCGTTAAATTCCTTCCGCTCGAACTAATTAAACAACATAATAATAAATATAAGTTTATAAATTACCTAATAACTATATTTATAGTAATATAAAATTAATTCCCAATTACATTAATTTTACAAAATAAATTCAAACTAAATTACGAAAGCCTTTAAATTAGATATATTTCATTTCCATATTATAGAGGACAGTTGACTTGTATGTATCTTTTCCTTCTGAACTCAATAATTAACAATCTACAGGAGATCAAATCTCATACATCAACCTTTTCCAAATTAGTATTACATACGAACATATATATATATATATATATATATATATATATATACATCAATTAGTGTTCCATATCAAGTACTGATCATGTTAACGATTTTTTTTAAACCAAACAGTAATTCTATTTTATATAAAGACTATGAACACAGTTTTATAACAGTAGGCTTAAAAATCAAGTTACGAATTTTTTTATTTTTTTTAACCTGCTAGACCATATGAAGCATATTCTCATCTTAACCTTGAGATTTTTTTTTATTCTATCAAGAAGTTCTCAATTACATGTTGTAAGACCCCGAAATTTTTAAATAAAAAGGAATTTCCTTTATTTATTATTTTGAAATAGTAAGGGTTGATTTGATTAATGTGGATAGTTAAGGGTTAAATACGCAAATATTTCAAAATAAGCAAGTGGTTATAAAATATTCATTATCGTCGGGGGGAATATTCGTTTGGTGGTCGTGGAATATTAAATCTTTGTCGGGGAATATTAAATGCAACGGCCTTGACCGATATGTGGGCCCCATGTGAAAAGCGATTAGATGAAGAAAATGACAAATATAAGTTGTTTTTAAATAACTTGGCGTAGTTATTCTGATTATTATCTTGTTGGAATACCCGGTGGTTAAAACACACTAATCTGGCGTTGTTGAGCAGTAGCTTTTGCGGTATTGCACCAATTATTAATTCTTACGTGAAGAAGGCACTACTCGATAATGGTTATGATAATTCTTATTCGATTATTTTATTGAGTTAATAATTCTTTGCGTTGATATTTTATATTCTTTGTTGTTTGATAATTTCATTATTACGGTATTTTCATTATCGAAGCAATAATTCATATTATTTGAATAATATTATTAGATAACATTATTGGCAATGTCTAGAAAGTTACATCTAAGGAGAGGTTTGGTCACCTAATTGCTTGGCAAGATGAAGAAATTCTTATTGGAAAGCCCCTCTTTCTGAGGAAGCGCACTGGTTGTCAATATTGTGATTACATAATATTATTTGTGAATAATTAATTATTGATTTATATAATGAGGAAAATATTGATTTTATGTGGATATAGATGGAGAAAAATTTTAAAATGACAATTGTTGAAAATTAATATTTTATCTTTTACGATAAAATAATTCATTTAAATATATTATTTTAATAATATATTAGCGGTGATATTTTACAACGAATGTGGGATATATGAGTATCTGAGGAGAAAAAGTATTTTTGTTACAATAAATGTTTAAAACATGTTAAACATGTCGGTGGACCCCATTTATTGATTTGAAATTTGATTATAGCACTTTGTAAAATCGCTTGGTTTGTGGATTTGGTCAATTTCTATTTGGAATTTGGAAAAACTTTCTTACGCAAAGTTGTAGAGAATTGAAATTCCTATAAAAATTCGCAAGATTGAATTTTTCGATGAAAGGGCTATTTATTATGAATTATTGAAGTTAGAAGCTCAAAATAATTGATTTTGGGAGTTTAAAATATTTTTTGTAAGAAAAACGTTTTTTTGTTGTAATTGAGTGGCTCACATGTGTTATAAATGATCTGAAATCAGATTTCTAAGGTGGGCTTGAATATTTTTAAGAAATATTATTATTTTATTAAATTTTACGCTTTGGTGTTACGGCATTTTTCTATAAATAGGGTCTTAGGTTAGAATTGAAAATCACACGTAGAAGCGAAGTTTTTCTCTCTATATTATCGAGCGTATTCTTGTGAGTATTTTGAGTATACTTTGAGTATTGCTAGGCGGTGCAAGTTCCTTGAAGACTATACACGTGATTTAGCTAGAAATCTTGATCTTTTCGAGGTAAGGGATATTATTTTTTCGTAATGATATTATTTCTTCAATATCATTATCTTTGAAATGTTGATCTGAAGTTTTATCAAATTTGGAACTTTTTCATGTGGAGTTACTATTCATGGGTTTCTTATTCATGAGTTCTTATTCACGAGTTACTATTCATGAGTTCTTATTCACGAGTTCTTATTCACGAGTACTATTCATGAAGCGTGAGGATGTTTTTGTGGAATTTCTATCTTTTGGTGTCAGAGTTACTATTCACGTATCGGCCTTTATTCACGTATCTGATACTTATTCATTAGAAAAATAAAATTTCTTCTTTTCGTCAAAACATCTATTACGGATACTAACTTCGATTGTATCCATGTTTTGATCATTCTTGAATTTTACACCACTATGATTATTTTTGAGGTATTTTGACGTGGATAAAACCAAGTACTGAATCCTTAATCCTTAATCCTTGTCATTTTGTTTCTTTGGATTCGTTTCTTTAAAAAAAAAAATATTTTTCATCATCCTCGGTCTTAAATGATGATATTATGGAATATCTTTGGCACGTAGTGCAAAGATGAATGATTTCTTAAGAATATCTTTGGCTGTAGTGCAAAGATGAATGATTCTGAAGAATATCTTTGGCCGTAGTTGAAGATGAGCAGTGTTTAAATGAACATGACCAAGTGATGAATATCTTTGGCTGTAGTGCAAAGATGAATATTTGATTCGGATGTATATTGATTGATGTTACGAGGATAAAAGATAGGCGATGAACTTTTAAATTCATACATAGAAGATCGTAGTTTGCATTCTCTACTTAACTCTTCTAATGAATTATTATTTCATTGCGAATATTGATTTAAAATTTGTTGTCTATTGTATTCTATTATATTTTTCCATGTTGAAGACTAACGATAAATTGTTGTATATTATCTTAGTCATAATATCCTTTCTTGAGCTAGTTGAGCTCATCCTTTTCCTTTTGTTCCATTTTTCTCGGGAGGCGAGAATATAGCGAAGATGCAGTCGGGGTATGGAATGAAGGTTTTAGAAAGGATTGTTTAGTAGTCCTCACCATTTTGTAAAATAATGTATCGATAAATGTGATGAGGATTTATTTGAGTATAGATATTATCAGAAGATAATATTTGTATTCAAACTCACAGTTTCTTGTTGTAATAATAAAGTTGTAGTTGTTTACGTACCATGTATTGATTGACTTCGGAATAGGTGATGTATACCTATTTTGGGGGTGTCACGATTAGTATCGAGCTTAGGGATATGATCTCTGGCGGAGATCGGGGAATAGAACTAGGAGGGAGAGGCGAGTAAATCCTTCGCTAGTGTGTCCTACCTAAGCTTATTTGTTAGTTAGTTCGGTATATAGGGATATTATGTGATATATTGATTTCCTTAATTAACCCTTGTTTTATGGCGGTATTTGAGAATGTCAATTGAGAATATTAACAATGGAAATGAGGCCAGTGGAGATGCTGTACTCACCTGACGAGGAGAGCGTGCAACAGTGGCAATGTTCCTCACATGAACAACACTATTGAGAAGATGATGAGCGAGGGATGTTTAGAAGTTTTTGCGTTCATGCAAAATCAGACGAGGAGACTTCGTGTTCAAAATACGAGGAGAAATGATAGCAATTCACGGGTTGTCCTGACCAGCGATTCAAAAGTTGGGACCACGAATTTAAGGAAAGCGGATCCGATCATGGCGGAAACATGGGTCAAACAAATTACCAAGATATTGATGTCTTGGGATGCTGCGGGAAACGAAGGTTCCATTCGCCACCTTTATGTTCCGTGGCGGGAAGATTCTTCTGGTGGGAATGCGTGAAGCGTACCCATCCGGTACTTTTCGGCATGTCTTGGGAGGCGTTTGAAGCTATTTAATGACAAATACTTTCACGAAAGTGTTAAATCGTATATGAAGGAAGTGGAGTTCATCAGATTGGAACAAAATAACATGGCGGTGTCTCGATGCGAGGCAAAGTTTGCGAGTTATCGGTTTGCACCTCATTTGGTGGAGAATGAGAGCGTATATGCGGATGTTTCTTAGAGGTTTGAAAGCGGCATCGTCGATATCTCATTTCTCATAAATTTTCTCTTTATTCGGATGTTGTGAAGCGAGGCTCGATTATTAGAAGCGAGATAACGAAATGCGGTCGGTGAGGGACCTGACCGAGGATCGTATCGAGAGATAGCAATCAATAGAATAATGATAACTGCGGAGAGAAAGCAGAGGCGGATGAAATGGTAACCACTCTGGTGGTAATCATGGCCGTGAAAATAGAAGAAGCGAGTCGGGAGGAGATTTTAAAAGAGAGATTTAACAGCGACCATGTGAAGATGTGTCTTGGTGACAAGAATCGGTTCTAAGGGAGGAGAACGACCCACCGGTCATATCTACAAATGCGGAAAAAGAGGACATATCGGTCAAGCGCCCACAGCAGTTTAAGGTATGCTATAATTGTGGAAAGGAAGGACATATCGCTCGAGATTATCGATGGCGAAACCTAGTTCAATGGGGACGGTGACTCGAAAAACATCCCGAGAAAAGTCAAAGTCAGCGATTAGGAAGAAGCGTTTGTTGTATTTGGTCAAAATCGAGGAACCAAGCGAGGTGATCACGGGTAAAATTTATTTATAAATTCTTGCGAAGTTTATACCTTACTTGATACCGGTGCTACCCATTCATTTATCTCTCTCTGCTTGTGCTCAGCGTTTAAACTTGACTCTGGAGAAATTAGACTTTGACCTATCTGTGGAAACTCCGTTAGGAGAAACTTTCATCACATCTCTTGTTTATAAATCTTGTTTGATTCAAGTTGGCACCATTACCTTACTGTTGACCTTATCTCTTTAAAGATACTTGCTTTTGATGTGATTTTAGGGATTGATTGGTTAACTACTCATCATGCCAAAATTGATTGTTTTTCGTAAGGTTGTTAGTTTTCATATCCCTAACCAACACGTTTGTTATGCAATTCAAGAAACTAAACCATTAAAATCAATCACATTATATCTAATCATAAAGCTATTCGTTTATTAAAAAGCGGATGTCAAGCTTTCTTAGCCCATGTTATGGATTTGAATAAAGACACGTCAAATTTGAATAATATTCTGTTGTTATTGACTTTTCGATGTATTTCAGAAGAACTTCCGGTCTACCCCGAGCGTGAAGTTGAATTCTTTATTGATCTTGAACACGGTACAAAAGCCCATTTCTAAAACCCCATATCGAATGGCTCTATTGAACCGGGAGTTAAAGGTCCAACTCTGAGGAATTGTTGGACATCGGTTTCATTAAATCCCTAGTACATCTCCTTGGGGTGCTCTGTTTTATTTGTAAAGAAGAAAGGCGGGGAGTATGCGACTTTTGTATTGACTATCGGGAATTGAACCATGTCACCATCAAGAATAGGTATCCTCTACCTCGTATTGATGACTTGTTTGACCGATTCTGAGGCACAATTCTTTTCAAAAATCGATCTTAGATTACGGATATCATCATTTGAAGATTAGGCGAGGATATTCAAAGGCGCCTTGAGAACTCGGTATGGGCATTATGAATTCTTAGTCATGTCTTTCGGACTAACTAATAATGCTCTTGCGGCTTTCATGGATATGATGAGCCAAAGTATTCAAGGAATATTTGGATCGATTCGTTGTTGTCTTTATTGATGACATCCTCATATATTCCAAAAGCCGTGAAGATCATGAGCACCATTTGAAATTTGGTACTCAAAGGCTTCGTGAAAACCAACTATATGCCAAATTGAAGAAATGCGAGTTACGGCGAGGAAGTAGCATTCCTTGGGCGCGTGGTGTCGAAACATGGAGTATCTGTTGATCCGCGAAGATTGAAGCAATCTGAAGTTAGAACAGCAAAAGTCGGTGGTGAAATCAAAAGCACGTAGCTTTTTGGGCTTAGTTGATTATTATCGGAGATTCGTGGAAGGGTTTTCTCGAATCGCTACTCCATTAACTTCAGCTAACTTCGGAAGGATACAAAATTCGTTTGGAGGCGAAGAATGCGAGAAAAGTTTCCAAGAGCTTAAGAGGAGACTTATTTGCACTGTTCTAACAATACCATCTGGTTCGGATGGATTTGTTATCTACAACGATGCTTGAGCAAAGGGTTAGGATGTGTTCTCATGCAACGTGGGAAAGTCATAGCCTATGCCTCGCGACAACAAAAGAGTATGAGAGGAATTATCCTACTCATGATCTAGAGTTAGCGGCCCGATCGTTCAGCGCTAAAAATATGGAGGCACTATCATATATGGGGAGAAAGTGGAGATATATTCGGACCATAAAAGCCTTAAATATTTCTTCACTCAAAAAAGAACTCAACATGCGGCGTGACGTTGGCTCGTGCTATTGAAAGACTACGACCACACTATTGATACCATCTGGTAAAGCGAGCGTGGTAGGTGACGCATTGAGTAGAAGATCATATGCGGGAGCGAGTGCGATGATGTCAAGTATCGCGTAGAGCCGACTTTAATAGAAAAAGTTAAGGTTGCTCGAACCCGCAGGCCGGGTGATCGTATGAAGAAGAAAGTACAAGAAGGAGCTATTAGGGGCGAGAATTGATGAAGAAGGAATACTTGAGTCCACTCTAGACTTTGTGTTCTAACGACTACGATTTGAAGTATAAGATTATGATGGAGGCACCACAATCGCCATTTGCAATCCATCTGGAAGTACTAAAATGTATCGTGATCTTTGACATACATTTTGGTGGAACAATATGAAGAGAGAGATTGCAAAGTTTATCTCGATGTGTTTAACTTGCCCGGCGTGTAAAGGCGGAGCATCTTGTACCTAAGGGTCCGTTGCAACCACTTGAGATTAGGAATGGAAGTGGGAACACATTACTATGGATTTAATTCACGGGTCTTTCCTACGGTTTCTCAAGGCATCAATGCTATTTGGGTTATTGTTGATAGATTAACCAAGTCTCGCTCATTTCTTGCCGATCACGGAGACTTATTCCTTGAGCGTCTTGCTAGTATATGCGTGAATGAGATTGTGAGGTTGCATGGCATGCACTGTATCCATAGTTTTGGATCGTGACCCAAGATTCACTTCAAGATTTTGGGTTAGCTTGCAAAAAAGCTATGAGCGCAGTTTGCGATTTAGTTGACATACCATCCCCAAGCGGACGGACAATCGAGAGGACTATTCAAACTCTTGAAGATCTATTAAGACTACGTGTCCTAGACTTCAAGGGTAGTTGGGATAAGTATTTACCATTGGTGGAATTCTCCTACAACAGCAGTTATCGAGCAAGTATAGGTGTGGCTCCATTTGAAGCATTATATGGGCCGAAAATGTCGTTCTCCGATATGTTGGGATGAGGTGGGTGAAACAACATTGTTGGGACAGGGAGTTAATGCGATATGACTACTAGAAAAGATCCAAATGATTCGACAAGCGTATACAAAGCGGCACAAGATCGACAAAAGAGTTATCGGATCTTCATCGAAGGACGTGGAATTTAATGTGGGGATCATGTATTGTTGCGAGTTGCTCCATGGAAGGAGTTACAAGATTTGGGAGAGAGGAAAGCTCGATCCACGATTTATTGGTCCATTTCAAATTCTTGACCGAGTAGAAAATGTAGCTTTATAAACTTGCGTTACCTCAAGAGTATGTCTCGTGTTCATAATGTGTTTCACATATCTCGTGCCGTAAATATGTGAAAGACCCGAACCACGTTATTGAGTTAGAAGCGGACGAGATAGTAGAATACTTAGCGTATGAGGAGGTACTGTCAAGATCTTGGATAGGAAGGAGCATGTCCTACGTATGAAAGGTCATACCACAAGTTAAAGTTTTGTGGAGGAATCATGCTATAGAGGAAATGACACGGGAATTGGAAGCGGAAATGAAAGCGATGTATCCTCACCTTTTGAAACACACAGAATGCGTCACGTCAATTCGAGGACGAAATTTCATAAGGAGGGAGGTTGTAAGACCCCGAAATTTTTAAATAAAAAGGAATTTCCTTTATTTATTATTTTGAAATAGTAAGGGTTGATTTGATTAATGTGGATAGTTAAGGGTTAAAACATAAATATTTCAAAATAAGCAAGTGGTTATAAAATATTCATTATCGTCGGGAATATTCGTTTGGTCGTGGAATATTAAATCTTTGTCGGGGAATATTAAATACTGTAGCTTGACCATGTGTGGGCCCCATGTGGAAAGCGATTGGATGAAGAAAATGACAAATATAAGTTGTTTTTAAATAACGGCGTAGTTATTACCAGATTATCTTGTTGGAATACCCGGTGGTTAAAACACACTAATGTCTGGCGTTGTTGAGCAGTAGCTGCGGTATTGCACCAATTATTGATTCTTACGAAGAAGGCTTTACTCAATAA
The DNA here is from genome assembly GCA_020205615.1 of Panax quinquefolius. NCBI lineage: Eukaryota > Viridiplantae > Streptophyta > Magnoliopsida > Apiales > Araliaceae > Panax > Panax quinquefolius. The sequence goes on from CM035153.1 coordinate 16,469,607, forward strand.
TGGTTACGATAATTCTTTATTCGATTATTTTATTGAGTTAATAATTCTTTGCGTTGATATTTTATATTCTTTGTTGTTTGATAATTGTCATTACGGTATTTTTCATTATCGAAGCAATAATTCATATTATCTGAATAATATTATTAGATAACATTATTGGCAATGTCTAGAAAGTTACATCAAGGAGAGGTTTGGTCACCTAATAATTGCGGCCATGAAGAAGAAATTCTTATGGAAAGCCCCCTCTTCTCGAAGGAGCGCACGGTTGTCGATATTGTGATTACGTAATATTATTTGTGAATAATTAATTATTGATTTATATAATGAGGAAAATATTGATTTTATGTGGATATAGATGGAGAAAATTTTTAAAATGACAATTGTTGAAAATTAATATTTTATCTTTTTACGATAAAATAATTCATTTAAATATATTATTTTAATAATATAATAATGGTGATATTTTACAACGAATGTGGGATATATGAGTATCTGAGGAGAAAGAGTATTTTTGTTACAATAAATGTTTAAAACATGTTAAACATGTCGGTGGACCCCATTTATTGGTTGAAATTTGATTATAGCACTGTAAAATCGCTTCGTTTGTGGATTTGGTCAATTTCTATTTGGAATTTGGAAAAACTTTCTTACGCAAAGTTGTAGAAATTGAAATTCCTATAAAATTAGCGAGATTTGAATTTTCTGATGAAAGGGCTATTTATTATGAATTATTGAAGTTAGAAGCTCAAAATAATTGATTTTTGGGAGTTTAAAATATTTTTGTAAGAAAAACGTTTTTGTTGTAATTGAGTGGCTCACATGTGTTATAAATGATCTGAAATCAGATTTCTAAGGTGGGCTTGAATATTTTTAAGAAATATTATTATTTTATTAAATTTTACGCTTTGGTGTTCTAAGCATTTTCCTATAAATAGGGTCTTGGGTTAGAATTGAAAATCACACCGTAGAAGCTGAAGTTTTTCTCTCTATATTATCGGCGTATTCTTGTGAGTATTTTGAGTATACTTTGAGTATTGCTAGGCGGTCTGCAAGTTCCTTGAAAGACTATACCGTTAGATAGCTAGAAATCTTGATCTTTCGAGGTAAGGGATATTATTTTTTTTCAGTAATGATATTATTTCTTCAATATCATTATCTTTGAAATGTTGATCTGAAGTTTTATCAAATTTGGAACTTTTTCATGTCGGGGTTACTATTCATGGGTTCTTATTCATGAGTTACTATTCACGAGTTACTATTCATGAGTTCTTATTCAAGAGTTCTTATTCACGAGTACTATTCATGAAGCGTGAAGATGTTTTTGTGGAATTTCTATCTTTTCGATTGTTTGAGTTCTTATTCACGTATACTAAGACTATTATTCACGATATCTGTCTTATTCATAGAAAAATAAAATTTCTTCTTTTCGTCTAAAAACATCTATTCGGATACTAACTCGATTGTATCCATGTTTTGATCATTCTTGAATTTTACACCACTATGATTATTTTTGAGGTATTTTTGGACGTGGATAAAACCAAGTACGAATCCTTAATCCTTAATCCTTGTCATTTTGTTTCTTTGGATTCGTTTCTTTAAAAAAAAATATTTTCATCATCCTCGGTTTTAAATGATGATATTATGGAATATCTTTGGCTTTGTAGTGCAAAGATGAATGATTTCTTAAGAATATCTTTGGCCCGTAGTGCAAAGATGAGCAGTGTTTAAATGAACATGACCGTGGTGATGAATATCTTTGGCACATGTGCAAAGATGAATATTTGATTCGGATGTATATTGATTGATGTTACGAGGATAAAAGATGAGCGATGAACTTTTAAATTCATACATAGAAGATAGTAGTTTGCATTCTCTACTTAACTCTTCTAATGAATTATTATTTCAGCTGCGAATATTGATTTAAAATTTGTTGTCTATTGTATTCTATTATATTTTTCCTGTTGAAGACTAACGATAAATTGTTGTATATTATCTTAGTCATAATATCCTTTCTTGAGCTAGTTGAGCTCACCCTTTTCCTTTTTGTTCATTTTTTCTCGGGGAGGCGAGAATATAGCGAGTGCGAGTGCAGTGGGGGTATGGAATGAAGGTTTTAGAAAGGATTGTTTAGTAGTCCTCACCATTTTTGTAAAATAATGTATCAATAAATGTGATGAGGATTTATTTGAGTATAGATATTGTCTAGAAGATAATATTTGTATTCAAACTCACAGTTTTACTGTTGTAATAATAAAGTTGTAGTTGTTTCTGTACCATGTATTGACAACTCAGAATAGGTGATGTATACCTATTTTGGGGGTGTCACACATGTACTGCCAAGTTTTGATAATAGCCTAATTATGGTACTGCCTCTTCTAACAGGAAAATAACGCCCAAGTTATAATTGCCCATTACCATGTCATGTGTTATTATCATCAGGGTCAATCTTAGCCAATTATCTGCAACAGTAAGACATACATATGCATATGTATTCCAAATTTTAAATTATGAACTAGAATGATAAGACTCCATAACCCTGTACAAAAATAAAAGAAAGAAAATCACCTGCTTTTTATTCTTCAGTAGGCTAATTCCATCTCGCAACTCGCTCTTCCTCTTAGTTAAGCGGCAACCTCCTCTTCTTCTTTTTATTTGACGAATAAAGGTAGAGTTCACTATATATGATTTTTGTTTTATTTATTTATTAATATATATTACTAGTTCTCCTAATTTTAATAGGTTTAAAATTACACAAATATAGGTTATACCCAATTAATATAAAGGCCCAAATTAATGTAATCATCTACTTATTATGCTCCACAATAATTAAATACAATTTGACCCAAATAAAAACAAAGTCCAGATTAATATATTTTAAAATGAAATAAATAATTTTTTTATTATTTAATATATTTTTTAGAATTATTATATACCTCATAAATTTTGAAGTTTTTGGACAAAAGTACAATTTATGATAAATGTCTAAATATTGAGTTTTGGCCATATAAAAATAGTAAATAAATTTTAAAATTCGAGAAAAATATATATTCAATATGGGACTATATTACGCTAAATCGAGTAAAAAGAAATATTTTTGGGCTGATTTGGTATTTTTCATGAAAATGAACTAGTTATGAGTAAATGAATTAAATATGTTATGTGAAGTAACAAAATTGGAAAATAGGATTTTATGGCTTGAGAATCCTATATAGGGTATATCTGATTTTTGATGAGAGGATTTGATCATTGGTGATGAAATCTTATGAGTATGGCATTTTGAATGATTAATTGTATTATTTGGTAAAGTGTAAACAATTGAAATAAATTGTTTATAAGTTTTAAGTGATTAAAATATTGTTATAATATTAATAATATTATATTATGAGTTTATTAAGTGATTGATAATATTTGGATAAATTTAAAGTCTTTAATATTTATTTTTGTTTTCGTTTGATTAATGCTTATATCATTATCATCATCCTCATGCTTATATTGTGATGAAAGTCATCTTTTGGCTTACGTGCAAAAAGATGGACTATTGATTATTGATTTTACAATTGTATATCTTTGGCTTACGTGCAAAGATGGATTTATTGATTATTGGTTTCTGAGTTGTATATCTTTGGCTTACGTCTGAGGATGGGTTGTTGATTATTGGTTTTTCTGGGTTGTATATCTTTGGCTTACGTGCGAGATGAACTATTGATTGATGAGTATCTTTGGCTTATATGCATAGATGAACTATTTATTGGTATGATTATGACTAGGGATCATTCGGTATAATCATGACCCGAAATGTTATAGATGATGTGGTAAAAGTCCTCATTGGCATATAGTTAATGATGGACAGTTATTGGTATGATTATAACCAGGGATTATTCGGTATAATCATGACCATTGATGATTACATGAATATCCTTGGCTGTAGTGCAGGGTTGATTCAATGATGTGGATTATTTATTAAGCTGAGTCTCAGCAATAAAATATTAATTATACACTTTTAATTCGTAAAAGATAGTAGATATCATGCTCTACTTGACTCTTCTAAAATCTGGGTTGTATGTCTTTGGCCTATAGTGCAAAGATGAATTGTTAATGAATATCTTTGGTAGTAGTACAGAAAGATGAATTTATTTATATGATTATGAAGAGGAATTTTGATTTGGTATAACCATGATTTTTGAAGTTTCGGTGAAGATAGGTGATTAAAATTATCTTCGTCCTGGGTGCGAAGAAGAAGTTAGAATCACAATTATGATTATGAGTTATTCATATGATTGTGGACAGGAATTGTTGATTGATATTACAGGGATAAAATATTATTGGTGAACTTTTAACTTGGAGAAGATAATAGATCTGATTGTCTATTTTACTCTTCTAATGGATTGCTCGTTCCGCTGCAACTATGGTTGAAAAGTTTTATCATCTACCATATGTTCTAAATCTCTGATTTATTATTGACGAAGGCTATTGATAATTTAATTATATTTAGTCATGATATTCTTTACTGGGCTATTTGTGCTCACTCTTTGCTTCACAATTCCTTTCAGGTAATAAGAGTGTAGCTAGGTCGAGCGGGGATAACAGGGAAATAGTGTGATGGTCCGAGACTGTCGAAGTTTCTCAATACATTATAAAACGACATTGACATGCAACAGATAATTGTATTGAGAACCTAAGATGTGTGTGTCGTATTTTATACGTCACTTAATAATTGATTTTGGCGAACAACAATAGGGTGATGAGAACCCGACTTTGAAAGCGTCAAAAGTGCACCTCATTAAAATGAATATGATAGTAATCTTCTCTTTCTTCTTTGGGCTCTTAAAATATTTGTTGCTGTATTTTATATGGCATTGTAACAATTTGAGTTTGGATACTGTCTACGAGATAATATTGTATTAAAACTCACAACTTATCTGTTGTCGTACTCTGCATGACAGTTCAACAGTTGTATAAATGAAGTTTGTATTTGATTTTTATAAAGTGATATCTGGCGACTCAGAATGGGTCGTGTGGACCTATTTTGGGGGCGTTAAACTTGTACTTTTTGAGTTGGTAAAACAAACGGTTCGTTGGAGTACGTAGACCTATGGAGGTCAATAACGATGATTCCATGTATGTCAACACGTATTCCTTTTTCTGAATCAAACCAACGACACTTGAACAAGTGAATATTACCCCCGTACGTGCCCTTGTACGACAACTCTACGATTTCCTCCAACTCCCCATAAAAGGCACGACCAAGCTCATTGTAACAATCTCCTTGGACACACACTCCAGAGTTCCGTTGTTCTTTTACCGCGCCCATATGCCTTTGTATGAAATTCACAACCATTTATTTTGTAACCATTGCGGCTGACTTGGTCCCTGTCTAGTCCCATAGCTAGGACTTGTACATTAGCCGGAATTTGATCCCTCAGTCAAAGCCTACAAAAACTCCATCTTATTAAATGAAGCCATAGTTAACATGGAGTATATATATATATATATGTCATGCTTAAGAAATAGAACTTACTTTGTCCTTTAGCCAAAGTGCAAATTTTTTATCACGGTTGATTTGAATATCTTTATCAGTTATGCCGGGATGCTTTACTTTTAACTCGTCATCATACAATCTATACCATGTTATAAACATTAACATATTGGAATAATTAATTTTCAACTTAAAAGATAAATTATCAAGTTTACATGTGTACCTCACAAATTCATCAATCTCCTCGCAATTGAGAAGAATGTAAGTATGTACAGCATGTAATTCTTGCTCAGAGAGGAATATGCGCTTCCCTTTTCTGAAAGCGCGGCTTGATAGACCAAATACAGAGAGCCGACCATTTAGTTCAACATTCCCCCATCATCATGTCTCGATACTCGATTGGCCTTTGTCAAGACTTCGTCTGAAAAATAGTCTGAGACAAACGTAGATATCTCATCGAAACTGTATGCCTCACATATCGACCCCTCGACATATGCTCTATTCTTCACCTTCCTCTTAAGGTTTCCCATCACCCTCTCGAAAGGGTACATCCATCTATATTGAACTGGACCCCCCAACACGAGCTTCATAGGGAAGATGGATTTCCAAATGCTCCATGGATTCAAAAAAACCAGGTGGGAATATTTTCTCCAGTTTACACGTGATCTCTATGATGTTCTTCTCAAGTATAAACATGTCCTTCTCATTTAATGATTTTGAACATAAGTCTTTGAAGAAACGACTAAGATCCGTCAAAGCATCCCATATTGGATTATCAAGCATATCCCGAAATACTATAGGCATGAGTCTCTCCATGAACACATGACAGTCGTGACTCTTCATCCCTTGCAATTTCCACCCGTAACACACCTTGTAATGTTTGACGCATATCCATCTGGTAGTTTCAGAGACTTAACCCATGTGCACACATCTTTAACTTACTTTTTGGACAATGTGTACCTTGCATGCGATTTGACAATCTTACCATTAGGAGATTCATAAAGTTCTAATCCAGGACGCTTACAAATATCTTTCATGTCCAAACATGCCTTATCGTTATCTTTTGTGTTCCCCATAACATTCATCACGGTGTTAAACACATTGTCAAACACATTCTTCTCAATATGCATCACATCTGGATTATGACAAATCAAATTTGTAGACCAATAAGGCAGTTCCCAAAAGATGCTTCTCCGAACCCAGTTATGAGATTCGCCAAACCCATTGATTATGTTTGTGGCATCAATCTTACCAAATGGGATAGCAAGCAATCTCATCACACGATCTCGCATCTCCGTTCCAAACAATCGCGGTGCGGTATATCATTGTCTACTTTCCCTTTCTCGAAGTGTTCTCTATTTCTTGAAGCGGGTGATCTACCAAGAAGAACCAAGCGATGACAGTCAAACCAGCAAGGCTTTCGACCTTTTGATAGATTAAACGACTTTGTATGCTCCATATAATACGGACAAGCCAATTTCCTGTGTGTACTCCATCCAGCTAACATACCATAAGCAGGGAAGTCACTTATAGTCTACATAACCGCTGCCCTAAGGTTGAAATTTATTTTTGTTGCAACATCCCAAGTCTGTACTGCATCCTCCCACAATACCTTCAACTCGTCTATAAGAGGTCTCAAGTAAACATCTAAGTTCTTTCCAGGACTCTTAGGACCAGGAACCACGAGTGAAAGAAACAAGTATGGCTGTTTCATACACATCCAAGGAGGCAAGTTGTACGGAGTAACAATCACAGGCCAACATGAGTACGGAATAGTTGAGTGGCCAAACGGATTGAAACCATCAGTGGACAATCCAAGCCTCACATTTCTAGGCTCCAATGAAAACCCAGGATGTGCTAAGTTAAAATCTTTCCAAGCCTGCCCATCTGCGGGATGATTTAGTTCTCCATCTTTAGCTGGAGATTTCGCATGCTAACTCATATGTTCAGCTGTTTTTGAAGACATGTACAATCTTTTTAGCCGATGTGTTATTGGAAAATACCTTAGAATCTTAAACGGTATACTTGATTTTTTTGTAGTGACACCCTCTTTATTAGGCTTAAACCAATCATGACTGCAAAACGTGCACCTTGTCATCTGTTCATTTTCCTTACAAAATAACATGCAATCGTTGGGACATGCATCAATATTTTGGTATCCAAGACCCAACTTCTTCACCATTTTCTTACAAAAGTAATAGTTACCAGGTAATTTCTCACCGTCAGGCAACATACTCTTAATGGCCTTCAAGAGAGACTCAAAACACTCATGGCTCATGTTGTGGTCAACCTTGATGTTAAGTAATGTCGCCACTGCAGACAATGTACTGTGTTTGGTGCAACCATGCCACAATGGCTCGCTACCCTCGTCTAACAACTTAAAGAAGTCTTTGGCATCAAAATTCATAGGTTGCTCTCTGCCTTGTTCCTAATAAAAATCTGGCCCTGCAATATCATGAACTATTTTATTCATTCGATGAGTACTACTGCCCGAATTGTGTACTTTTGTGATGCCACCATCTCTTCTCTGCCCATGTGCCCACCAGCATTCTTCATAATTTTTTATGAACCCAGAAACAAGTAAATGATAGTTTACCACGTCTCTGTCCATATAATTTACATTCTTACACTTCAAACATGGACATCGTATCTGCGACTGACCATTCATACATTCTGGGTGACTATACGCATACTCCAAAAACACTTGGCAACCAGCTCTAAATTCACCTGTAGCACCTATCTGGGCACTTGACTATCGTCGTGCCATCCAACTACGATCTGAGTAGAGGTCCATGATTCCACGGTACCTACTACAGAAAACATTATAAATGTTAACATATGACTTGAGCATACTTGTAACCGTATGACTTGAACATACTTGTAAGCATATGATACCATTTAAGCATACTTATAAGCATATGACTTGAGCATACTTGTAACCATATGACTTGAGCATACTTGTAAGCATATGATTAACATTTAAGCATACTTGTAAGCATATGACTTGAGCATACTTGTAACCATATGACTTGAGCATACTTGTAAGCATATGATTAACATTTAAGCATACTTGATGTTAACGAATGAATGCAAATTAAAGCAGTATGAAAAACATTAAATGTTATTAAATTTAGTATGAGAAACTAAGTAAAAATGGTACTTAGTTTAATAGTTATATTATATCATGTTATTTTATTTTAATTTGTTTTAAATTTGTTTTTATTATTTATCGTAAGTGAATACGTAAGGTATTTCATTCATGCTAGCTTTATATCAGAGTTTGCTAACTCATTTATACAACTTTTGAGTATCTTGGAGATTCATTCATATCAACTAGTGTGCTAAGGTGGCTAACATGTTTTAAGATTATACCCCTCACGGTCCCTTTCTATAATCTTTTATGTTTTGGGATAGTCACAACTTGGTTGAGCAATTTATAGCTTCTATAACATTTTGTAGCATTATTCTTGTATACATAAGTGTTAAATACCCTTGTTTTTCTGTTATAGCAAAAAAAATCTCTTTATTGACCAAGTGTGTCTAGTTACCTTCTCTGTTGCACTAACAGTTCCCTAGCACACTGCCTATTTTGGCTTAATAGCCCCCCAATAGCTTACCATGCTGACAACCAATCTTGGATTGGCCCCGTGAGGCTTGGCTAAGCTTGGCGTGGCCTCGCGGCCCCAAGCCCAGCCCATCAGCTCCAACAGCCCCTTAATAGGCTCTAGTGGATCACCAATATATTTATATCCAATTGATAAGCAGCACCCAGGCTATCTATATAAACAGAACCCAATTTACTGAGAATTACTAAAATTAAGCTACTCACATATTCAAACAGTTTAGTTTCTCATTTTATTTCAATAATGGACTAGAGAATATGACTAGAGCAAACTAGCCAGTAAGCATATGAATTGAGCATACTAGTAAGCACATAAAGAGCTCGTTAATATTATAAATGTTTGAAACTACCCGACCAATAAAAAAATTTCGCCAGAGTCTCCCCTATAATATGGACTAGCCACATGCACGACGACATGTATATAAGGTCATTTCTAGGCACCCAAGACACAAACCAAGAGAAATTTACAAATTCCCAATATAATAAGACCAAATAATAACGATTGAATTCAAATTATAGCAGTAAAAAGTTTAGGAGTATACCATAAATTCAGAGTTCCAAAAATTTGCACTTTCATTTTTGCAAGCTTCTATCTTTACTTTACACATGAGCTAAATAATTAACTTACTTCTGATTAGGGCACTTATCTCTTAGTTCTTTAACTTCAGAGTATGATATTGCTTTTGTTAATTAATATCTTTATGGGTTCGGTGAGAAACTAAGCATGTGTTACTTAGTTTATTTTAGCAGTGAATATCTAACAAAATTGAAGTTAGTTTATTTTAGCAATGGAAAACTTCATAAATGCTGCTTAGTTTATTTATTATATCATTTATTATATTTTATTATTTTAATTATATTTAGTAGTGAAACTAAGCAAATGCTACTTAGTTTATTATATTATATTTTAATATTATATTTTAATATATTTAATATGATATTATATTTTAGTTTAATATTATAATTTATTATATTTATATAAAATTATATTTTAATTTATTATATTTTAGTTTGATATTGCTTGATGTTGTTTTTCATGGAGTCCATTATTATCTACTGACACTTGTATGTTTAAAATTTCAATATAATGGTTCTATATATCCTAAATTTCTATTAATACTAGTCTGGTCATACATATGATCTGTTTGGATGGCATACTTGAACAAAATCAGACACAACATATTGTAATGCACTAAATATGTATTTCATACTTTCTTTTCACTTTGCAGGACATTAGAAATATTGGACGAGCTCAAACTGTTATTTGGATCAGTCACTGCCATTCCAATTCAAATTTTCCTAACAAGGCATGCAATGGATCTTGCACATGTTACTGTCCATATCAATTTAGTAGCAGCAAATACATAACCTATTATTGTGCTTCTAAATGTAGTAGTAGCATTTTACAGATGAAACACCCAATAAATGGATCAATATTGCATAAACAGACAATAGGGTAAATTTATACTACCCTTCAATTAAACAGACCACATACACAATATAAATGTTGTAGAAGAACCCTTCAATTACTCAAATTAAATGATATCTTCAATAATATGATATTAGAATGGCATGGCGGCGAGGCGTGGTGGCGTGCTGGCGATGATAACCGGTGGTGGTGGCGGCGATGGCGCAATCCTCTTCTCCTTCTTCTCTTCTCCCCTTCTCCTCTTCTCTATTACGCCTCTTTTTTTTTCCTTGATTTTTAACATGTCAAGCGAATGACTGAAACTGTTAATATTCATTTGATCCGCGACCGCCATCAGTGTCCGCATGCAGTCGCTAATATTTAATGACATGGACTTATCAGCGACCGCATGCGGTCGCTGATAGTAAGTGGTCGCACAAAACCTTGGCGCCAATATTTCGTGCCAAATTTTACGAGGCAAATTTGTTATAGCGACGTCTCAGCGACCGCATGCGGTCGCTGATATTAAATAGCGACTAGATTAATGTACGGTCGCCCGTCTTTGGTATTATTATTATTATCGCCGATCGGATATGCGTCGCCGATTTTGTTAATTCTTCATTAGGCCTTTTCTCAGTAGTGGAAGTTGGGATAAGTTCTTACCATTGGTGGAGTTTTCCTACAACAACAGTTATCAAGCAAGTATTGGCATAGCTCCATTTGAGGCGTTGTATGGAAGAAAGTGTCGTTCTCTAGTATGCTGGGATGAGGTGGGTGAAACAACGTTGTTGGGACCGGAGTTGGTACGTATGACTACGGAAAAGATTCAAACGATCCAACAACGTATAAAAACCTCACAAGATCGACAAAAGAGTTATGCTGATCTTCATCGAAAGGATATGGAATTCGATATTGGAGATCATGTGTTGTTACGTGTTGCTCCATGGAAAGGAATTACGAGATTTGGAAAGAGAGGAAAACTTAATCCTCAATTCATTGGCCCATTTTTAATCCTCGATTGAGTAGGAACTGTGGCCTATAGACTCGCTTTACCGCCAAGTATGTCTCGTGTTCATAAATTTTTTCACATATCCATGTTACATAAATATGTGGAAGACCCGAACCACATTATTGAGTTAGAACCAGACGAAATAGCGGAAGATTTAACGTATGAAAAGGTTCCTGTTAAAATCTTGGATAAGAAGGAACATGTTCTACACTCCAAGGTTATACCTCAAGTCAAACTTTTGTGGAGGAACCACGATGTTGAGGAAATGACCTGGGAGTTAGAATCTGAAATGAAATCAAGGTATCCTTACCTCTTTGACATAACAGGTACGTACCCTAATTTCGAGGGCAAAATTTCATAAGAAGGGGAGGTTGTAAGACCCCAACTTTTATGAATAAAGATGATTTTTCTATAAATATCATTTTTGAATATTATGGAATGAATTTGATATAATGTTATAGTTGTGCGTAATATTTATAAATTTTACAAAGTACGCAAGTTGTTATATAATATTCGATTGGTCGGGGAATATTCGTACAACGGCACAATCATTGGTGGACCCCACAATGAAATTATTATCGGATTGAGAAAAAGACAAAAATATTTTATGAAAATAATGGCGGAAGTTTTACCGTTAAGCATTGAAACACACGGTGTTAAAAATACGATGTCACGTGTGGTTGCATAGTAGCACACGGTATTGATTATCGATGCTTACGTGAAAAGTCACTCAGTTTTGTTCAATTATTGCTGCAGTAATTGTTGCATAGTATCTCATGTTATTTGATTCAATTATTGTCAATATTTTATATATTATTAAATCAATAATTGAGACGAAAAAGTTATTAATATTATTATTACCAATATTAACGATGTCTAGAAGTTCTTTCAAGAAGAGGTTTGGTCACCTAATTGCGCTAATAGGGAGAAATTGTGACGCCCCCAAAATAGGTATACATCACCCATCTTGAGTCGCCAAATACATGGTACAAAATTCAAATATAACTTAATTATACAACAGTCGTGTAAAATACGACAAAACATAATCTAAGATTTTTAATAAGAATATTGTCATCTAGACAATATCCAAACTCAATGGAGTCCTCATTACATTTATTGTCATACTATTTAACAGAATAGTGAGGACTACTAATGCTATCATCTAGACCGTCACTCTATTCCCCGACTAGTCCCGGCTACGTTCTCATTTTCTGAAGAGAACAGTGAAAGAAATGGTGAGCTCAACTAGCCCAGTAAGAAATATTATGACTTAGATAATGAAGAATAAATTATCATTAGTCTTCAACAATGTTAAACTGATAAAATACAATAGACATCAAGTTTAACTACAGCAGAATAAGCAATCCATCAGAAGAGTCAAGTAGAGCATGATATCTACTATCTTCTATGTTTTAAAATGTTTTCATCAATTTTTATCGCTGAGACTCAGCTTAATACATAAACAACATCATCGAATCATCCCTGCACTACAGGCCAAGGATATTCATTAAATCATCTATGGTCATGACTATACCGAATAATTTCTAGTCATAATTATACCAAACACTGTCCAGCAATGCACTACAGGCCACTGAGGATTTTTACCACATCATTTATAACATTACAGGTAATGATTATACCGAATGATCCCTGGTCATAATCATACCAAGTCCATCTATGCACGTAAGCAAAGATGACTTTCATCACAATATAAGCATGAGGATGATGACAATGATATAAGCATTAATCAAACGAAAACAAGGATAAATATTAAAGATTTTAAATTTATCCAAATATTATAAATCACTTAATAAACTCATCATCTAATATTATTAATATTATAAAAATATTTTAATCACTTCTTAAATTTATAAACAATTTATTTCAATTGTTTACACTTTACCAAATAATGCATTTAATCATTCAAAAATGCCATACTCATAAGATTTCATCACCAATGATCAAATCCCTCATCAAAAATCTGCATATACCCTATATAGGATTTCCAAGCCATAAAATCCTATTTTCCAATTTTTTTACTTTACATAACATATTTAATTTATTTACTCATAACTAGTTCATTTTCATGAAAAATACCAAATCAGTCCCAAAAATATTTCTTTTCTGGAATTTAGCAGAATATAGTCCCATATTGAACATATATTTTTCTCGGAATTTTTAAAATTTATTTATTATTTTTCATAGGGCCAAAACTGCCGAATATTTAGATATTTATCATAAATTGTACTTTTGTCCAAAAATTCCGAAATTTACAGGGTATACTCCTGTTATATACATGTACTCCCAATAACAATTTTACCAATTTTGGAGTTAACAACAAATAGTTATAAGGGTTTACTTTTAAAATAGTCTTTTCCCATAAAATCCATAACTCTTAATCTATACATCAAAAAATCGCCATTTTTGGACATAATCTAGAAAACTCATCGAATTATCATTTCAAATTTTTCCAGAATTTTTGAGGGTCATAAATTACAAAATTGCCCCTGGCAGAAACCCCTTTTGAATTAAAATACTATTCATATGAATACAAAGGATCATTCACCATGCATGCGGTAATCCACATAGATAGGTTATTCCAACAGAATAATAAAGAATGAAATAACAGAAGAATTCACCATGCATGCAATAGACCGCACATGCATGTTATTCCCAACAGAATAATAAAGAATGGAACCAGTTCATGCGTAATCCGCACAGATAGGATATTCCAATAGAATAATAAAGAATGGAATAACAACAGAATTCACCGTGCATGCGATGAAGCCGCAGAAATGTGTTATTTCAACGTAATAATAAAGAATTGAACCGAAGTCATGCGTAATCCGCATGCATGAGGATATTTCAATGAAGAATAATAACTGTGTCATGCGTAATCGCGCATGAACGGGATATTCCAACGAGAATAATAAAGAATGGAATAATAGAAGAATTTCACCATGTATGCGGTACTTCGCATTGACAGATTATTCCAACATAATAATAAAGAATGGAATAACAATAACTCTCTTCATGAAAATGAAAGAAATAATACCCCTTACCTCAGAAGAAACTAGATATTGGAATAAAGAGGTAGCAGACTTCTCTTCTTCTTTCTCACTATAATTTCTCTCTATAATAATTGCTCTAAAGCTTTAGTGAAATGGTGAGAAATGAAGGAAGAATGAGCTTCTATTTATAGGAAAATATAGTTTCGATAATTGCACGTTTTGGGGCTCGAAATATTACAGTACAATACCTCAAATTTTTCTTTCATTTTTAATTTAGTCCTGCAAGTATTATCAAACTTGCACCACCTCCCCTAGACATTGTAAATATTGTAATTTAATAATATGAATAACTTTGTCGCCTCAATTATTGATTTAATAATATAACATATTATGCAGATGATACTGTAACAATAATTGAATCAATAATATAGAGAGATATGATGCACGAACAATTCATAGCAATAATTGAGTATAAGCGAGTGACTTCTTACGTAAGCATCAATAATCAATACTGGTGTGCTAAGTATGCAACCACGCCAGACATTTGTACTTTTACTACCGGGTAGTTCAACAGTTTTAACGGTAACACTTTCGCCGTTACTTTTATAAAAAGATAATTCTGTCATTTTCAAACTACGACAATACTTCCGTTGTGGGGTCCACCAATGATTGTGCTGTCGTACAGATATTCCCTGATAAAAAGAATATTCCCCGACAAATCGAATATTATATAACCGACTAAAAGACAATTTGCACCCCAAACTTTACTTTCAATTTACTTTTACACCCCAAACTTAAAAAGGTATCTAAGTACACCCCAAACTTCATTATACGTAACAAAATGCACACTTTCTTCACTTAACTTAGGTCAACGGTGGCCCGGCTAAAAATCATAACCACAAGTTTGGGGTGCAAATTGTCTTTTAATCTTAAAAATTGGCAAAAATAATTAATTTTAAATAAAATAAAATACTTTTAAATTAATTAATTTTAAATAAAATATTTAGTTTTAAAAATAAAAATAAAATAATTAAAATAATAAAATTAAAATAAATATTTAGAATTAATCATTAACTTGTAAAATGATTATTTTATTTTAATTTTTAAAAATAGATTTTTTTAAAATAGAATTTTTCAAAAAAAATTTTATTTTATGTGGCAAAATAAAATACTTAATGTTGTACCTCAAACTTGATTTTACAAAATTTTTAAAAATTTAAAAATTTTCAAAAGCAATTTTATTTTGCCAATTTTAAGATTAAAAGACAAAATTTAATAATTAATTTTATAACAACTTAAATTTGTTTTTACAAAATTTTACTAGAATGATTTTTTTAACTGAATGATTAATAATTAATTTAAAAATTAAAATAAATAATCATTTTATAAGTTAATGATTAATTATTAATCATTACTTCCAAATATTTATTTTAATTTTATTATTTTAATTATTTTATTTTTATTTTTAAAACTAATTATTTTATTTAAAATTAATTATTTTTGCCAATTTTTAAGATTAAAAGACAATTTGCACCTCAAACTTGTATTACTGACCTTAATAGGACACTTTCGAATTTAGGTTAAGTGAAGAAAGTGTGCGTTTTGTTACGTATAATGAAGTTTGGGGTGTACTTAGATATCTTTTTAAGTTTGGGGTGCAAAAGTAAATTGAAAGTAAAGTTTGGGGTGCAAATTGTCTTTTAGTCTATATAACTACTTGCTTACTTTGCAAAATTTGTAAATATTACCCACAACTATAACATTATATCAAATCCACACCATAATATTAAAAAAAATATATTTTGAGAAATTTAAATCTTTATTCATAAAATTTGGGGTCTCACAATCTCCCCTCCTTATGAAATTTCGCCCCCGAAATTTATGTACGTACCTGATATGCCGAAGAGATGAGTATACCTTGACTTCATTTCAGATTCTAACTCTTGAGGTATAACCTTTAAGTATTGAATACGATCCTTCTAATCCAAGATTTTAACACGTATCTCCTCATACGTTAAATCTTCTGCTATCTCATCTAGTTCTAATTTAATAATGTGGTTCGGGTCATCCACATATTTACGTAACATCGATACGTGAAAAACGTTATGAACATGCGACATACTTGGCGGTAAAACGAGTCTATAGGCAACAGTTCCTACTCGATCAAGGATTTCAAATGGGCCAATAAAATCTAGGGTTGAGATAACGCCTTCTTGAACCTTCTTCTTCACATTCATCAGATTCGGGTGTGTAGCTTGAGCGGCTTTAACTTTATTGATTAAAGTCGATTCTACTCGTATATTTGTTATCTTCACGTGGGTCCCTAGAGTCTTTAACTCTATCTTCATCATTTGTAAGTTATACGAAATGAGTTTTTGTGTTAACAACATCGTACTCGTAAACGCATACGATCTTCTACTTAAAGCGTTAGCTACCACGTTCGCTCTTCCACGATGATATTGAATGGTATAGTCGTAATCTTAAACAGCTCGAGCCAACATCTTTGGCGTATTATTCGTTCGTTTTGGTTGAAGAAATATTTAAGGGTTGAAGAAATGGGTTTTGTACTGGGGTCAATACAAAATTTGATTTCACGCTCTGGGGTAGGCCAGGAAGTTCTTCTAGAATACGTCAGGAAATTTATTAACGATAGAAATATCATTTAAAAAATATGACTCTCATCCAAGACTTGGATAGCACATGAAATAAAGGTTTCTACTAACGAAGTTTCAACCAATAAGTCAAAGTCTAACTTCTCTGGGGTCAAATTTAAACTTTGAACGCAAGCAAGAGAGATAAAAGAATGGGTAGAACAGGTATCTAATAAGGTATAGACTTTGCAAGAATTTATAATTAACTAACCCGTGCTAACTTCGTTTGGGTTACTCGCTTTTTGATAAGTCACGAAAAATGCTCTTCCTGAAACCACCGACTTTGTTATGTCCGTATCCGCCTTTGGTGCCACCGTCCCAGCTGGACTGGACTTTGGTGCACGATATAATTGGGCTAGGTGACCTTCTTTTCCACAATTGTAACATGCTTTGGACCTGCATCACGCAGTTTGGATTGATATATCCCTCCCCTCCGCATTTGAAGCATACAATTGATGGTCGTTCTCCTTCCTTGAAAACGGGTGTTGGTGCTGCTGTCTTTCCATCGTTGTTGAGCCTTCTCTTCTTGAAATTTCCACTCCTAATATCTTGGCCATGATTACCACCGAAGTGGTTACCATTCTTGGCATTATAATTTCCCCCATGATGGTTATCATTGTTCCGATGGCCATTGCCACTGGTACGATTATTTTCGTGATGTTTCTCGTTATCCTTTTGTTGGGCTGGCTCATTATCGCGCTCCAATAACTGAGCCCTATTCACTACATCTGAATATATACAAAGTTTGTGAGAAATGAGGTATTGACGTATTTCGGGTTTCAAACCTCTTAGAAATATTCGCGTCATTCGCTCCTCATTATCGACCAAATGGGATGCAAACCGAGATAACTCCGCAAATTTAGCCTCGTTTTGTGACACGGTCATATTGTTTTGCTCTAACTTGATGAATTCCACCTCCTTCATGTGACAAATACTTTCGGGAAAGTACTTGTCGTTGAACAGCTCTTGGAACTTCTCCCAAGACATCTTGAGTGCGTCAGTCAGAGTGCGTTTCTGATTCCCACCGATGTCGCCTCTTCACGCAACATAAAGGTGGCAAAGGAACCTTTGCTACTCGGAGCATCCCAAGACATCAAATATCTTGGTGATCAACTTTAACACACATCTCGCCCTTTAAGTGGTTACGGCTTTCCCAAAAACTCGGAGGTCCCAGCTCCTTGAACTGCTTAGCGGTGACCAACCGTGGGTT
Source organism: Panax quinquefolius (assembly GCA_020205615.1). Taxonomy (NCBI): domain Eukaryota; kingdom Viridiplantae; phylum Streptophyta; class Magnoliopsida; order Apiales; family Araliaceae; genus Panax; species Panax quinquefolius. The sequence goes on from CM035153.1 coordinate 16,487,994, forward strand.
GCCATTATTTCCACCTATATTTTGACCAGGAGTCTCTCTTACATGATGTTGCATGAATTGCATAAAGCCTCTGAACATCCCATCGTTCATCATTTGATCGGTGTTGTTATTTACCTGAGGATTATTGCCTTCATATTGCACATTATCCTGGGTATTGATCGTTGGTGACTCAACGGTCTCATGTGCTTCATTGCTGATCTCAACATTTTCAGATGCCATTTTCAAACAATGTCACAAAACAAGGGTTAATTGACATATCAAATATTATCCCTATACCCTGACCGACAAATTAAATACCAAATAAACTTAGGTAGGTCATACTAGCGAAGGAATTCCCCGTCTCTCCCCTCCTAGTTCTTGTCTCGCATCTCAGCCAGGGATCATATCCCTAAGCTTTGATACCAACTGTGACGCCCCCAAAATAGGTATACATCACCCATCTTGAGTCGCCAAATACATGGTATAAAATTCAAATACAACTTAATTATACAACAATCGTGTAAAATACGACAAAACATAATCTAAGAGTTTTAATAAGAATATTGTCATCTAGACAATATCCACACTCAATGGAGTCCTCATTACATTTATTGTCACACTACTTAACAGAATAGTGAAGACTACTAATGCTATCATCTGGACCGTCACTCCATTCCCCGACTAGTCCCGGCTACGTTCTCATTTCCTGAAGAGAACAGTGAAAGAAAGGGTGAGCTCAACTAGCCCAGTAAGAAATAGTATGACTAAGATAATGAAGAATAAATTATCATTAGTCTTCAACAATGTTAAACTGATAAAATACAATAGACATCAAGTTTAAGCTGCAATGAATAAGCAATCCATTAGAAGAGTCAAGTAGGCGTGATATCTACTATCTTCTATGTTTTAAAATGTTTTCATTGATTTTTATCATTTGAGACTCGACAATACATAAATCACATCATCGAATCATCCACCTTTTCTACGGCCAAGGATATTCATTAAATCATCAATGATCATGACTATACCAAGAATAATCCTCGGTCATAATCATATTAAAAAGCATCCAACAATGCACTACTGAGGCCACCGAGGACTTTTACCACATCATTTATAACATTAAAGGTCATGATTATCTTAGAATGATCCCTCGGTCATAATCATACCAAGTCCATCTATGCACGTAAGCCAAAGATGACTTTCATCACAATATAAGCATGAGGATGATGATGATGATATAAGCATTAATCAAAGCGAAAATAAGGATAAATATTAAAGACTTTAAATTTATCCAAATATTATCAATCACTTAATAAACTCATCATCTAATATTATTAATATTATAACAATATTTTAATCACTTCTTAAACTTATAAATAATTTATTTCAATTGTTTACACTTTACCAAATAATTCATTTAATCATTCAAAAATGCCACACTCATAAGATTTCATCATCACTGATCAAATCCCTCATCAAAAATCTACATATACTCTATATAGGATTCCTAAGCCATAAAATCTTATTTTCCAATTTTTTTTCTTCACATAACATATTTAATTCATTTACTCATAACTAGTTCATTTTCATGAAAAATACCAAATCAGTCCCAAAAATATTTCTTTTCTGGGATTTAGCAGAATATAGTCCCATATTGAACATATATTTTTTCTCGAATTTTTAAAATTCATTTACTATTTTTTCATATGGCCAAAAGCGCGAATATTTAGACATTTATCATAAATTGTACTTTTGTCCAAAAATTTCGAAATTTACTGGGTATACTCCTGTTATATACATGTACTCCCAATAAAAATTTCACCAATTTTAGAGTTAACTACAAAGAGTTATAAGGGTTTACTTTTAAAATAGTCTTTTCCCATAAAATCCATAACTCTTAATCTATACATCTAAAAATCGACATTTTTGGACACAATCTAGAAAACTCATCAAATTATCATTTTAAATTTTTTCAGAATTTTTGAGGGTCAGAAAAATTATGAAACTGCCCTTGGCAAAAACCCCTTTTGAATGAAAATACTATTCATATGAATACAAATGATCATTCACCATGCATGCGGTAATCCACATAGACAGGTTATTCCAACAGAATAATAAAAAATGGAATAACAGAAGAATTCACCATGCGCATGCGATAGAGCCTTACAGCATGAGTTATTCCCAATAGAATAATAAAGAATGGAACCAGTCACGCGTAATCTCGCATGCGAGATAGGATATTCTAACAAAATAATAAAGAATGGAATAACAACAGAATTCACCAGGCATGCGATAGACCGCACAGACAGGTTATTCCAACAGAATAATAAAAAATGGAACTAGGTCATGCGTAATTCGCACAAACAGGATATTTCAACAGAATAATAAAGTACGGAACCAGGTCATGCGTAATTCGCACAGACGGGATATTCCAACAGAATAATAAAGAATGGAATAATAGAAGAATTTCACCATGTATGCGGTACTTCGCATTGACAGGTTATTTTAACATAATAATAAGGAATGGAATAACAATAGCTCTCTTCATAAAAATGAAAGAAATAATACCCCTTACCTTAGAAGAAACTGGATATTGGAATAGAGAGGTAGCAGACTTCTCTTTTTCTTTCTCTCTATAATTTCTCTCTATAATAATTGCTCTAAAGCTTTAGTGAATTGGTGAGAAATGAAGGAAGAATGAGCTTCTATTTATAGGAAAATACAGTTTCGATAATTGCACGTTTTGGGGCTCGAAATATTACAGTACAATACCTCCAACTTTTCTTTCATTTTTAATTTAGTCATGCAAATATTATCAAACTTGCACCACCTCCCCTAATAGTAAATAATGTAAATCAATAGTTCAATCATGTGAATCAATAGTTATAATCATGTGAAAATACGAATTATAGTATAGTACCTCCATCTATACCTCCATTTTTAACTTAGTCATGCAAGTATTATCAATCTTGCACCAACTCCCCTAATAGTACAAGAATGTGATTCAATAGTACACACATGTGAACAAATAGTTATATAAGCATGTGAATTAGTAGCAATTAATTGCTCATTTATCCGATTAATTACCCGATTTATCAATATAACCCCCAGACATTAATTATCATCGGAATAGATGTCGATTTCCACTAACACTAATAATCCCAACACAATGGAACTATCAAATTCATCTTTAATCAACACGAACTTATTCATCATTAATATTATAATTCACAATATTTAACAACCAGGTCGTTCCCAGGAAAGAGGGGGTTTTCCGATAAGGATTTCTCCTTATTGGCGCGTAATTTGATGACCAAACCTCTCCTTGACAGAACTTCTAGACATTATAAATATTGCAATTTAATAATATTAATAACTTTGTCGTCTCAATTATTAACTTAATAATATAACATATTATGCAGATGATACTGTGACAATAATTGAATCAATAATATGAGAGATATGATGCAGCAATTATTGTAGCAATAATTGAGTATAACTGAGTGACTTCTTACGTAAGCATCAATAATCAATACCGTGTACTACTATGCAACCACACGTATTACTATACTTTTACTACCGGGTAGTTCAACAGTTTTAACGATAACACTTTCGCCGTTATTTTTATAAAAAGATAATTCTGTCATTTTCTAACTACGACAATACTTCCATTGTGGGGTCTACCAATGATTGTCTTGAGTAAATGCGGATATTTCCGATAAAAAAGAATATTCCCAGCCAATCGAATATTATATAACCACTTGCTTACTTTGCAAAATTTGTAAATATTACCCACAACTATAACATTATATCAAATCCACGCCATAATATTCAAAAAAAATATTTCGAGAAATTTAAATCTTTATTCATAAAATTTGGGGTTTCACAGAAATCCTTATTGGAAAGCCCCCTCTTTCCTAGGAACGACCTGGTCGATTAATATTATGAATTATAATAACGATGATAAATATTGTTAAAATTATTAAGGTGATTTTTATGAAGTTTTGCTTATTTTATGGACCCCCATTTACCCATTTTTCAAAATAATTGGTAGAAATTTCTTAAAAGGTGGGCCCACATGTGGGGGCCATATTTGGGGCCCATGAAAGAAAAATGGGGGGTGGAATCTGGGAAGTCACGGAAGTGTATATATATATACTCCCTCCATCCCATTATATCTGACGTTTTAGGAGGTTTTTTTCCCAAAATATTTGACGTTCTACACTCCCAAGAATATTTTGTCATTTATTTTCCTTCTCTACCCTTCCTTCTCTACCACTATTAATGCCTATTGAGAACAGTTCCTGTTAGGATGATATAAAAATAAACAAGGAATAACCTTTTTTTTCCTCTACAAGACTCACTTTAATGGAAATAATCTGAGAATCCATCTCCAGCACCGGCGATCGGACTGGTAATTTCCTCCAAACCCATGATTTCCGTTCAATACACTCTCTTTTGTTAGAACGAAAAAAACATATTTCCAATATGTTTGCAAATCAATCTTTTGAAAAAACATTTCAGTACACTCTTTTGTTCAAACCAATCTGGAAATATGTTTTTTTCGTCCGATCTGGAAAGAGGTGTAGATTTGCAGTTACTGATGAGAGTGTACTGAAAAAACATATTGCCATATCGGACCCCCCAAATTCATCATCTTCTTCTTCTACCTCTAACTTTTTTGTCCCCGGAGACGGACTAGCCGTCGGCGAGATCGATCCAGCCGATGATCTGAAAGGTCAGATCCTGCGGGTGAAGATATGAGTTATTTCTGAACGGTCAGATCTGACCAATGAAGAGATGAAAAAGAAGACGATTGAGCGCAGATGAAGTAGAGCTTAAATCTGGAGAGACCTTCGATGGAGTAGATCTTAATTCTGGAGAGAGAGAGAGAGAAGATGAAGGCTTACATCTATTCTTAATACTTCTCTACTACAGGTAATAGGCAGGAGGAGAGAGAATTTTTAGAAGAAAACAGAGAAGCCAAGCAAATTTTCTCCCACAGACGAACACCAAGCATTAATGGGATGATATATTACTTAAGGGTAAAATAGTAAAGTTGTATCTATTCTTAATTTACGTGAAAACTTGTAGAACGTCAGATATAATGGGATGGAGGGAGTATATTATATATATAAATTTTGTTTTATTATTATTATAAATGTAATAAAACAGAAAACTTTTTATATAAAACAGAATACTTTTTATAAAATTTTATTTTATTTGATTATAAATAGAATATATTATATTTTATTATGCATAGTATTTGCATAGTTGCACTGATAGTGTTTGTATAGTAAAATCTTTTATATAAAAGCAGAATAATTTTATAAAGTTATTTGTTTTATTAGATTTTAAATAATATATATATATATATTTTATAAATTTTGTTTTATTATATAATTATAAATAGAATATATTATATTTTATTGCATAGTATCCTTTCCATTCTCCTATAAATAGGATGCTTAGTTAGAATTGAAAAACACACCAGAAATTCAGAGAATTCTTCTTCTATAATCTTGAGCGTATTTCTTTAGAGTTTAAGAAAGCTTTGAGAGTAGAAAATAGTGCAAATTTTCTTCAAGTATATCCCCGCCCTACCCGTCGGAATACTCTTCTTTTTAAGGTAAGGGGTATTATTCTTTTGTATTCATGAAGAGAGTTATTTTCTTTCAATACTCGTAAGGGTTGTTATTCCATTCTTTATTATTATGTTAAAATAACCTGTCTATGCGAAGTACCGCATATATGGTGAAATTCTTCTGTTATTCCATTCTTTATTATTCTGTTGGAATAACTTCTCTGTGCGGTCTATCGCATGCCTAGTGAATTTTGTTCTTATTCCATTCTTTATTATTCTGTTGGAACATCCTGTCTGTGTGGATTACGCATGACCTGGTTCCATTCCTTATTATTCTGTTGGAATATCCTGTCTGTGCGGATTACGCATGACCTGGTTCCATTCTTTGTTACTCTATTGGAATAACATGTCTATGTAGATTACCGCATGCATGGTGAATGATCCTTTGTATTCATTCCTTATTAACTTGTGGAAATGACCTGTCTACGTGGATTACCGCATGGCGGGCGAAAATTCATTTGCAGTTTCATATATTCTATTATACTTAGTTGGTTAAAGTTTTGGCTTCTATACTCCATGAAATTAGTAGAATATCCTGGATATTTGCGCTTCATCCATTATCTTTTCATGGAAATATTCTTCTGAGCATTTCTGAATTTTTACTCCACAAAGCAGTATCATGTTGACAATTTGGGCGCTATTAGTTCCTGGATAAATTAATTTATAAATCTTTAAAATTTATTCTTGAACTTGTTTTATTGAATTATTATGTCATTGTCATCATCCTCATGTTTATATTATGTTGAAAGTCATCTGTGGCCTGCAGTGCAGAGATGGACTTGGTATGATTATGACCAGGGATTATTTGGTATAATCATGATCGTAATGTAATGTTATAAATGATGTGGTAAAAGTCCTCATTGACCAGTAGTGCATTGATGGACAGTTGTTGGCATGATCATGACCATTGATGAAAACACGAATATCCTTGGCCTGTAGTGCATGGATAATTTGTGGTTGTGATACTAATGAATATCCTTGGCCGTAGTGCAGGGATGATGTGGATTATTTATTGAGCCGAGTCTCAGCGATAAAAGTGATGAAAAACCTTTTAAATCATAGAAGATAGTAGATTTTATTCTCTACTTGACTTTTCTAATGGATTGCTTGTTCCGCTGCAGTTAAACTTGATGTTTGTTATATTGTATCAGTTTAATACTGTTGAAGGCTAATGATAATTTATTCTGCATTATCTAAGTCATAATATTTCTTACTGGGCTAGTTGAGCTCACCCTTTTGCTTTCATTGTTCTCTTCAGGAAATGAGAACGTAGCAGGGACTAGTCGGGGAACGGAGTGATGGTCCAGATGATAGCATTAGTAGTCCTCAATATTCTATGAAATAGTGTGATAATAAATGTATTGAGGACTTATTTTGAGTTTGAATACTGTCTAGAAGATAATATTTGTATTAAAACTCACAGCTCATGTTTTATATTTAAGATTGTATTTGTATTCTGTACCATGTATTTGGCGACTCAGAATAGGTGATGTATACCTATTTTGGGGGCGTCACATATGGTCTTGATTCTGAACCTTTATGACCTTAATTCTGCCCTCTATGACTGTAATTATTGGCTCCCATGATTTTAATTTTGGGTCTACATGCCCTTAATTCTTAGTCGTCGTGACCTTGATCCTGAACCTTCATGGTCTTGATTCTGCCTTTTATGACTTTAATTCTTGGCACCCATGACGCTAATTTTGGGCCTCCATGGTCTTAATTCTTGCTCTTCTTGGCCTTGATTTAGGGCCTCCATGACCTTCATATTGGGTCTCCATAACCTTAATTCTAGTCTCTATGACATTGATTTTGGGTCTTCATGTCCTTGATTATGAGCTCCATGACCTTAATTTTGGTCCTTCATGATATTGATTCTTGATTCCATTGCCTTGTTTATTGGCTTCATGCCCTTAATTTATGACTCTATGACCTTGATTTTGGCCTTCGTAATCTTAATTATGGACCTCCATGACCTTTATTTTGGAACTCCATTATCGTAATTCTAGGTCCCATGACCTTGATTCTTGGCCTCCATGACCTTGATTATGGGTTTCATGACCTTGATTCTTGACCTCTATATCCTTATAGACTAAAGCTTTGCTCCCTATTATTGACCACAAATACCTTCATGAACCTCCTTGAGTGTGTAGTTGGCTTATGATGGTATGAGGCACCTTAGGTATGAGAGTGTAAAAAACCTTTTGATCTTTTTCCATTATGTTGTCCCTATTTCCAGACTCATCATACTTTCTTTTCTGTCATCACTACTTTTGGGTTAAGCAATGTCCTCGATGACAATTCAATTTCCTGCTTTCTTTGGAAGCTCCATCATGACTTTTGGTGGATTCTTAGTTAGGGATGTGACACCCCCAAAATAGGTATACATCACCTATCTTGAGTCGCCAAATACATGGTACAAAATTCAAATACAACTTAATTATACAACAGTCGTGTAAAATACGACAAAACATATGCTGTGAGTTTTAATACAAATATTGTCATCTAAACAATATCCACACTCAATTGAGTCCACATTACATTTATTATCACACTATTTAAAAGAATAGTGAGGACTACTAATGCTATTATCTGGACCGTCACTCCGTTCCCCGACTAGTCCCTGCTACGTTCTCATTTCCTTAAGAGAACAATGAAAGTAAAAGGGTGAGCTCAACTAGCCCAGTAAGAAATATTATGACTAAGATAATACAGAATAAATTATCGTTAGCCTTCAAGAGTGTTAAACTGATACAATATAACAAACATCAAGTTTAAGCTGCGGTGAATAAGCAATCCATTAAAAGAGTCAAGTAGAGAATAAAATCTACTATCTTTTATGATTTAAAAGGTTTTCATCACTTTTATCATTTGGGACTTTTAATAAATAATCCAAATCATTCCCCTTTTCTACCAAGGATATTCATTAGTATAACAACCACAAATTATCCATGCACTACGGGCCAAGGATATTCGTGTATTCATCAATGGTCATGATCATGCCAACAACTGTCCATTAATGCACTACGGGCCAATGAGGACTTTTACCACATCATTTGTAACATTACGGTCATGATTATACCGATTAATCCCTGGTCATAATCATACCAAGTCCATCTATGCACTACAGGCCACAGATGACTTTCAACATAATATAAACATGAGGATGATGACAATGATATAAGAATTTAATAAAATAAGTTCAAGAATTAATTTATCCAGGAACTAATAACGTCCAAATTGTCAACATGATACTTCTTTGTAGAGTAAAATTCAAGAATGCTCAGAAGAATATTTTCATGAAAAGAAACTGGATGAAGCGCAAATATCAAGGATATTCCACTAATTTCATGGAGTATAGAAGTCAAAACATTAACCAACTGAGTATAATAAAGAATGGAATAACAAAAGAAATCACCATGCATGCGATAGACCGCACAGACAGGTTATTACAATAGAATAATAAATAACGGAACCGAGGTCAAAGTAAATTCGCACCGATAGGATATTCCAACAGAATAATAAAGAATGGAATAACAACAGAAATTATCATGCATGTGATAGACCGCACAGACATGTTATTCCAACAGAATAATAATTAATGGAACGGTCAAAGCGTGTCTTGCAAGCGGGATATTCCAATGAGAATAATAAATAACGGAACCGGTCATGCGTAAGCGCACGTAGCGGATGTTCCAACAGAATAATAAAGATTGGAATAACGAAGAAGAATTTCACCATGTATGCGGTATTGCAGCAGGCGGAGTTATTCAACATAATATGATAAAGAATGAAATAACAAAAGAATTTCACCAAATATAGGGTAGCTTGGCGTATCTGAGTTATTCCAATGAATAATAAAGAATGGAATAATGAAGTTCTCTTCATGAATACGAAAGAAATAATACCCCTTACCTTAGAACAACCTGGATATAGAAGTAGTGAAGTAAGAGAATACTTTTCTTCTTCTCTCTATAGTTTTCTCTCTACAGAGTTTGGTGAATTCGTAAGAAATAATGAAGGAATGAGCTTCTATTTATAGGAGAATGGGTGAATAGTAACTAATTCTGAACGGTCCAGATGATTTACTTTTAAGCAGACGGTCATTCATTGGTTTACTATAAAATATTCTAATAAAACAAAATCTTTTAAATAAAATATAATATATTATATTTATAATCTAATAAAACGAATAACTTTATAAAATTATTACATTTTATATAAAAAGATTTTACTATGAAAAATACTATGCAGCACCTATGCATAATAAAATATAATATATTCTATTTATAGTCTAATAAAATGAATAACTTTATAAAAATATTACATTTTATATAAAAAGATTTTACTATGCAAAACACTATGCATAATAGAATATAATATATTCTATTTATAGTCTAATAAAACGAATAACTTTATAAAAGTATTCTATTTTTTATAAAAGCTTTTACGCTTTTATTACATTAATAATACTAATAAAACAAAACTTCATCATCATTATTTATAATTCACACTATTAATCGACCATGTATTCCTGTGGGAAGAGGGACTTATCAATAAGGATTTCTCCCTATTGGTAGCGTAATTAGGTTACCAAACCTCTCCTTAAGCGAACTTACAGACATCGTTAATATTGCAAATAATAATATTAATAACTTCGTCATCTCAATTTTTGATTTAATAATATATAAAATATCGACAATAATTTAATCAATTAACGTGAGATACTATGCAACAATTACTGAAGCAATAATTGAACAAAACTGAGTGACTTCTCACGTAAGCATCAATAATCAATACCGTGTGCTACTATGCAACCACGCGTATTCTTGTACTTTTAACACCGGGTGTTTCAACAGTTAACGATAAAACTTCCGCCGTTATTTTCATAAAATATTTTTGTCGTTTTCTCAATCCGACAATAATTCCATTGTGGGGTCCACCAATGATTGTGTCGTCGTACGAATATTCCCCGACCAATCGAATATTATATAACAACTTGCGTACTTTACAAAATTTATAACTATCACCCACAACTATAACATTATATCAAATTCATTCCATAATATTCAAAAAATAATAATTATAGAAAATTCATCTTTATTCATAAAAGTTGGGGTCTTACAAGGGACACTTTTAGATGTTGGTTGTTCCTTTGGTAAGGACCACCACTGCTATGAATTAATCCAAGCTGGGAACTTTTAATACCTCATTTGTAAATTGATTTAAATAGTTCCTCAATGATTCACCACTCCAAAAGTTTAGACCCAACCCTTTAGGATTTGCGGAAAAACTTTACACTTTACTACATCTGAAACATGCATTATGTGACAAAATTGCATAAAAATTAAGTATATGATTTGTGGGATCACATATTCCATCATGCATACTTATCGATTTGGGGCGTCTTGAAGCCTTCAGGAAGAGACTTATTCATTATTTCCTAAGTGAATGGTGGAGGTGGAGAGTTGTGACCTCGTGCACTAACGCGAGTAGTCACTATGTTGATTCTTTGAATTGTGAAAAAGTTTTTGTTCATTTTTTATAGACGGTGTCAATCTGATGTGTCAATCAGTAGCTCCAAATTAGGGTTTGTTAATTGCACCTTTTCTTACATGAGTTTTGATCAATTTTGGGGATTAATTTAGACCCATTAATTGATTAAATTTTATTAAATTAAAAGTGCATTTGATAGTCTATTACAAGGAGATTAATAGAGAGTAATATATGGTTCAAGTAGAAATTATATATTGTGTTTTAATTGTATCCAAAGCGTAGTATATGAAAAGGTTCATTGTTATTTTAAAAAAACTATTTTCTTTAAGTCCCATATTGAGTAGGAATAAAACTATTTAATACTTTATAAATATATGTGGAATAGTTTAATTCACTAGTGGTACTAAAGGAAAGGCTTGGAGTTGGTCACAATGAAGTGGTGCAAAGCACCACCACTTGCGCAAATCCGTGTGGACCTGGGGTGTCTTGTGGGTTGGTCGCAAGTCGCATTGGCGCTTTAGGCACACTTCGCACTTGCGCATCGTCTCTAGGAGCCTCGCCCGAGCCAAGAGTCTATTTTTTATCTTGAACCAGATTAATCATTATGGATACAAACAGTTTTAAAACTGTTATAAACTAATCTGTGTTTATTACATCATTTACTTAATAAACTAATGTTTTAATTACAATTCAGTTTTATCAGTTTTTAAAATTGAACAGTCTTTGCTTCTTCTTCCTCTGATCAACCTTTACAAAGCAGCATAAATTGAGATTATCAGTGAATTGCTATCACTGAGTATTAGTATAGGCTTGACATATCCTGAAGGTGTATTGCTAGGAGCCTTTAGCAAACCTTAGTGGTAAGGGGCAATAAACACCTTAAGGACAAGGACTACCCGTGTCAATCCTTGTTCTAAGTTGTCTGTATTCATTTTATTATTTTTCAGGGTTTTAGTCAACCAATAAATTTTGGCGTTGACCACCCCATAACCACCTCGATCTCTCCTGAAAAACTTGCAAAAAGTCCATCAGAGTTGGGGGCTCCGGGAGGACTCTCCGATACTTAAATAAAAACACTGATATGTAGGGAGAGAATTATTTTATAGTACATAGCATACCTTGAATTTGCTAGAACATCTCTTATTTATAGTGTGAGAGTCATCTTCTTCAAGAGTTAGGAATTAAAATTCTACATGACTTTAGAGACCTTCTAGATTATCAATCCTTAGTTGATTAAACTTATTGAGAATGTTATCCTTTATTGGATTTACTATACTTATAGAATACTCAGTGAGTGAAATGATTATACAACCCTTCATTAATAGGGTTCTAGAAATAACACGTGACAACTTATACTATTAGTGTGTTATTGTACCCACATCACTTGGTATGTACTCCATCTGTTTCAAAATTATAGATACATTTTTCTTTTCTAATTAGTCGGTTCTAAAATTAAAGATACATTTCTATTTCAGGATTATAAAGTGAAATGATGTTCCGAATTTCACATTACTTTGTTATTATCATTTTTAATATCAAATCAACACAGTTAAATTCCTAACTAATATGAAATACTGTGCAATAAGTTAAATTTTCACGGTATTTAGCGACTCAGAATAGGTTGGGTGGATTGGACCTATTTTGGGGACGTCACAATAAGTTATTGTGTCATGTCAATTATTGATTTAATAATATGAAATACTGTGCAGAATGACAATTATTGATGTACAAATATAAACTACTGTGGTGATGTTAATGTAATAATTATTGAGTTAAAATATTGTGCAATTGCTATTATAACAATGATTGAATCAAAAATATGAATTCTTTATGCAATCTGGTGTGATATTGTGGAATACGAGTGTAATTGTAGTAGAATCTAGCGATCTTACTATACTTTTATCTTAGGGTATTTAAATAGTGATATCTAGATTGACAATTTTATTAAAAATTATTTTTGTCATTTTTTGTATCATACAATATTTCGTTGTGGGGCCCACCAATGATTGATTACTTCGGCGCCGTTGTATTTTCACCTTATATTTCCGACAAAACGAATATTCGCCGACACAACGAATATTTTCCGACATACTCTTATAATTTGCACATATTACCATTAATTTAATATTTTATCAATTTAACACCTTACTGTTTAGAATAATAATCATAAAAAAAATTCAATTTGTATTTCATAAAAGTCAGGGTCTTATAAATATTTTGTAAAAATATAAGTGAAGAAACTATAATAATAAAAAACTATGTTGAATTTACTATTATCTCTAATTTTCATAATTTTAAAAATATAAAATTGATTAATTTAATTAAAAATATCAATCTAAACTCATTTTTGAGAGAGAGTAATTATTACTTAATTCATGTATAAAAAACCTTAAACGATAATTTTTTTTAGTAAAGGAGGTAAGAAGTATTATTGAATTGAAGTTCTAACCCGATTAAATTTTTAGGAATTTATTTGTTTAAGGCGAAATAAATGGAATCTTAATTATGAGTGAGAGAGGTTTGGGGTTTGGCCCGGAAGTGAATGGAAACCAAATGGACATGCAATGGATACTCCACCTGGCAGTCTCTATTCAAAGTGTTGTTTGACGTGTTAACTCATTTATTTATTACATTATTCTTCTTGGGGTGGCATTTTGAGTCGGATAGAACTCATTATTTGATGTCCCTAAAAATGTTTTTAAATATCAATAATTTATGGAAAATAATATATATTAGAAATATTTACATTCATTTTTTGATTATCAATTAGGTGAATAAGTATTAATAGTAATTTGTTTAAAGAAATGTGTAATAATCGGGGTCCATTTTTTGATTGCCGAATAAGTTTTAATGACAATCTTTTTAGAAAAATCAGTAATAACTGGGGTTCTATTATAATTCCTACCAGTCCAATGTTCTGATAATATTCGTAATTATAATTCCGTATAAATTTATTGTAATACCAAGACTTGTATCATAATTAACTCGACTCCTGTCGGACTCCCAAATGCATAACTTGACATTGTAATTAATATTTACTATTTGATAACCCGTGCAATGCACGGGCTAGATTGAATAATGATTTTAATAATTTGTCAGGTATTTATGTCAAAAAAAACAATGCATAATTCAGTAATTATTTTTACCCGTAAGCGCCTAATAACACTAATCAAATAGTGATATTTGAGTTTAATTAGAATACTAATTCCTAATAAATTGTAAAAGGCAGCAACTTTTTAGAATGAGATTGACAGTAGCACTATATATATATCTCTGTATAGACAAATATGTTTCAGTGAAAAAGTGTGCAGACTAACAAAGTGCTCAGCCTTTATATAGGAAGAAAATCCAACGGTAACATTGCATGAATGAACGGTACTATTTCTTTAATATGGAGCAACGTTAATATATTGATAGAACGGTAATATAATATAAAATGAATATCTCAATAATTAAGCAATTAACTAATATATATATTTTATTCTTCCATTAGTATTTTTTTAAAGTTGCTGTTGTTCACTTTATATATATATATATATATATATATATATGTGTGTGTGTGTGTGTGTGTGAGAGAGAGGTCCTATTTTTGAGTTTGAGTAAAGAAAATTTGAAATTGTTTCTGGGTCATTTAACTATTTCAAGTGCTGGTTAGTTGGGTGAAGAGTCGTTGAATCTTGGAGTAGGATTTTGTCAGTGACCTTAGCACCGAGAATAGTTCTCCGAGGGACGAAATTTCTACTTAAGGACAGTGTACTGCACGCCTCTGCTCAACATAATTTGTTCTAAAAAGATAAGTTTTATTTCTACCCTTCTTTTATTTTATATTTGAATCCTATATTTTATTCGTATTTTTCCAACAATCTTAAGTAGAAATTATACTTTTACAAGATCTTATTTACATGAATAAGGTTTTATTTTTTATTCATGCGAGGCAAGTTTTGTGAAACAAACAAATAAAAATAATAATACTTTACATACACAAATAAATCGATCAATCTATATAGCTAGCTAAAGGCCTATGACAGATATATGAAGCCCCCACTTAAATCAAAACAAAAGGATTTATACTCCCACTGTTTTGCCCTTAGTACCAAAGGTGTTTTGCCCTTAGTACCAAAGGAGTTGATTTCTCTCAGGAGGCCTATTTTATGACTCCTGATTACTTGAAGATGATGTGGAGAAGGATTGATTTCCTGCACTATGTTCTTGAGATGGGATATAACTTCGTTTTCACAGTACTCTCTGTTTATCTCTCAATAAGCATGCATCCAATCATATGTATAAACACATACCCACTCGTAACTCTTAACCAGTTTGTGGATGTTATTTTGGTTTTCCTTTTGTTCAGCACAAATTATTCTCCTGTTCTTCTACTTTTATAGTTAACTGAGTTCGTATAAATCTTCATGATTTGATAAATTACTCTCGTAGTTGAGCCTTGGTCTCTGAATAATAGTCTAAAAATGAATGTCAAAGTAGAAGTCGAGACTGATGGAAGTAGCTCAACTTGTGTTGAGATATGCTCAAAATGCACGAAAATGACTCATATATAATATCACAATATGGGAGACTGATTTCTTAAAATTGGATGGATTTCGTGAAGTATGGATTTTGGACTATTGAATTATTAAATTAATAAACATAAAATTGAGTGCATGTAATCCTCAAATGTGTGGGCCTTTATTACGAAGTCTAAGGGTTGGTTTAGTAACTAGCACTATAATCATTCCTCTTGGCTAGTGAACCTCTTTAAATGATGTTCTTATTTATTGCATTGTGGTAGTCTTCGTAAGATAAAATTGATCACTTGGGGGTCTCGTAGAAAACTTTGTTAGTTGGTAAGGGGAAATGTCAAATTACTTAAAATAGATTGTGACGTGTTTGACAATGTTAATCTCTATTTTCTGCTAGAGATTTTTGGCTTTATGTTCTTTAATCTACATTTAGTGACTCTTTATTGGCGGGCTAAACTGAGAACAAAGTTCAAAATTTCAATTCCCAATATGAGTAGTCAAGTTTGAATACTTGTGTGTATAATGTGTATATAAAGTTACCTGTTGGTGAAAACTGAAAAAACAAATTTTGAGCTTTGGGAAAATTATTTACCTAACTTGAAATACCTTAAAGTGTGGGGGTGTCTTACTAAGGTATAGTTACCTGACCCTAAAAAAGGAAAATTGATTTTAAAACTGCTAATATGCAGTTAATAGACTCAACATATACATTCATAATCCTAAAAAGGATCATTAGACTGTTATATGTAGAATACTCAAGTATCTGCGAGGTACTATTGGATTTGGTTTGTATTACTGCGGTAATCCTGCAATTCTTGAGGGCGATAGTGATGCCAACTGGATCTCTGATTCAGATGAAATCAAATCCACGAGTAGCTACATATTTACCTTAAGAGGAGGAGCAGTTTCTTGGAAGTCTTCTAAATAGACTTTTATAGCTCGCTCTACTATGGAGTCTGAGTTTATTGCCTTAGAGAAGGCAGGTTCTGAAGCAGAGTGGCTCAGAAAATTTTTGAGAAATATTCTTTTGTGGATGAGACCAGTTCCAACTGTGTCTCTACATTGTTATTGCCAAGCTGCTATTGGCAGAGCTAAGAATAAGAGCTATAATGGCAAGAGTAGGCATATACGCCTAAGACATAATATTATGAGACAGCTATTATGTGATGGGATTATATCCCTTAATTTTGTTAGAGTTAAATCTTGAAGATCCTCTGACAAAGCCACTAAGCAAGAGGCTAGTGAGCAATACATCGAGGGGGATGAGACTACTGTCTAGTACAAAAATCAACAATGATGGTAACCCAACCTATATGAATGATAATCCCAGAAAGTAGGTTCATATGGGTAACAACAAGTCATTGGTTGATTGGTTGAGACACTATCCATTTTATGCATATTTGAGTTCATCCATATGGTGTAGGATAGTGTAATTCTACAGTGTTAGAGGTTGAGTTATATACTCTTAATGTTTTTCATAGTCCTGTTGGGTGATGTGTTTAACTGTAGAACACATTTGATGGAAACACCTATATGAGTGTAGAGGTGGGGCCGCCTCTTATGAAAACAAGACAGGTTTTCTAGAGCGCTCATGAATTCCAGGTATGGCGCAAGGCCAAAATGTGCCAAATCGCGTAGAACAACTTCTAATTAGAGTTTGTAGTGTGAGTAATATGATTACTGATTCATAATAAGGAAGAAGGTTCATAGAAATTTTCATTTCACCAAATTCCTGTGAATCAAGTCCTATTCACTCTATACATTGGTTCATAGTCCAAAAGATACCAGTGTTTACGCACTGCATTCTTATATTTCTTACTCAATTTATTTTATTTTTTACTTTGTAATATGTGGGGGATTGTTGTATTTTTTACATAATAATATATTACAAAGTTAAATAAAAATAAATATATTAATATATTTTATGATATACCATTAAAAGAGTTTAATGTGTAAAATAAATGAGTTATAATTAATATATTTATGAAGATTTGTATGTGTTAAATATATATTAAATTTTTATTATTGGGATATTGATTATTATATTAATGTTGCATCTTTTGTTACCGTTGTTTTGTTTTCTTATATAAAGAGCTGAGTTACTTGGTGGAAATAATACTCTACAGCCAATTTGATAAAGCTGCTTCTATTATATATATATATATATATATATATATATATATATATATATATATATATATATATATATATATTAACCAAACTATGGCTGATTTTGTTCTCATACATATACATATATACTATCCTCTGCCGTGTTATATATATATAAACAGTAATTTCCATATATTTTATTGTATATACACGACTTATATTTGAGTTCGAGTAAAAAAAAAATTAGAAGTTGTTAAATGGGCCATTCAACTATTTTAGTCTTTGATTAGTTGGGTGAAGAAGTAGTTGAATCCTCAAGTAGGATTTCGTCAAATGACCTTAGCAGAGAATAGTTCTCAGGGACGAAATTTTTATTTAAGACAGACATGACTTGCTGCAGCTTATCTCTTTCAACATAATTTGTTCTAAAAAGATAAGTTTTATTTCTGCCCTTCTTTTATTTTATATTTGAATCCTATATTTTATTCGTATTTTTCCAACAGTTGAAACTATAAGACGAGTTATACCACTTAGCCAAATACTATGCAGTTACAAGTACTCTAGTTAGAACTGTTTAATAAATTAATGACTTAGGTTGTATTTGTGAGTTTTGTTTTCGAGGAAAGAGAAGGGACATGGGATGGGAGAGTTTTTCTTTTCAATTTTTAAAAGAAGAACTTTCTCTTGTCTCATCGCTTTCCCAAAATTAAAACTCACAAACAATGGGTTAATACTCGATTCGAGCTAGGGGGGGGTTAAGAAATGAATTATTTATGCTCATACTCGAGTTGGATGACTTCTATGATCGCTAAGTTATCGTGTTGAATTCAAGTAGTTTTAATTATGTTTATCGACTCACCGTGAGCAACTTTATATTTAATTGAATTTCACATTTTTGATTTTTTAAATTTTGTGTATTATTATATTATTTTATTATTTCAAGTGTAGATGACTATTTTTCATTTTAATTTGTAATAGGTTGAATGACACTTTTATCTTTTCAAGTTACCACCCTAAAGTTTATTTTTTTGTCAATTAGGTCCTTAAAATGACATTTTTTTATCGATTGTGTTCCTTTTACCCTATTTGATTGTAACCCGACTCATGTTAATCAAATTTTGACCCAACCGAACCCAGTTTGAGTCGACCCCAATTTCACCAATTCAATTTTTTTTTTAAAAAAACTAATAAGTTTTAAATTATTTTAAAAAAATATTTTATTTTAAAATAATAATAATAATTATTATTATTATTCGGAAAAAATATTAGAAATTTTTATTTTTTTAAAATGAGTAAAGTTTCATATAATATAAATTCAAAAAAAGTAAAGTTTAAAGTTTAAATTTTAATTCTTAACTATTTTTATGAAAATTTACACATTTTTAAAAAATAAAAATTTCTAAATTTGTTTTATGAAAATATCATTTTTATTTACTTTTTTGACTCTATATTTTATGAAACTTTACTCATTTTTACAAAAAATAAATTTTCTATTTTTTTTTTGAAAATAAAGTTTTATTTTTTGATTCTATATTTTATAAAACTTTTTTCATTTTTTAGAAAAGAAAAATTTTCTACTTTTTTTCTTAAAATAATAATAATTTTAAAACTTTTAATTTTTTTTAAAAAAATTGAATCAGTATTTTTTATCTTTTACTGTTTTTGTATTTTAATTTCTATTTTTAGTTTTTTATTTTTAAAATTACTAATATTAAGAATACATATAATAATGGTAAAGACGTCACTTTTTTTTTTTCTAAAATAAAGTTGTACATAAAAATGAAAAAATCTATTTTTAAAATAAAATTTTATTTTCCTATTTAATTTTTTGAATCTATATTTTATGAAACTGTACTCATTTTATGAAAAAAATAAAGTTTCTAATATTTTTCATGAAAATAATAATTATTTTTGAAAATTTTTAAAATAATAATTATTTTTAAATAAATATTATTTTAAAAATATTTAAAAACTTTTTAGTTTTTTAAAAAAAAAAATTGAATTGGTGAAATTGGAGTCGGGTCAAACTTGATCGGGTTTAGTCAAAATGAATCGGGTTACCGTCAAATAGGATAAAAAGAACAGAATCGACAAATAAGAATAGTGACTATAGGTGGACAGGTCCAATGGACCGGAAAACTAGACCGGTCCTAATTTTTATTTTTATTTTTTGTTTTTCTTGTGACTTTCAAAAAATGTATATTATTTATTTCAACTGTAATTTTTATAGAATACAATATTTTTAAGTGTGATTTAGATACATATACAAAACAAGATTGTATATTTTGTACAACCTTATTCTTATATATGTATTTAAATTAAAACACTGTATTCTATAAAAATTACAATTGAAATAAATACTATATATTTATTTGAAAAACCCAAAAAAATTGAAAATATCCAATAATTCGGTCCCTGTAGAAGGACTCCTGAATAAAAAAGGTGAGATGGTGTGGTACTACGTAGACTTATAGCTAATTAAGCACTTAGACATTACTTATTAGTAATAATAGGGCAACGGGACATGAGGAATTGTGCATGTGCGCGGTCCTTTTTTATGAGAGTAGATCCCTTGTCCTCAAATTCTTTATTCTCTTATATTTCTCCACTTAAATTTTGATACATGCCCTTTTATTTAATTTTAGAATTAATTAGTGTTAAATAAGAGATTAGGTGTCAAAATTTAAGTGAATGGACACAAAGAGACAAAATTTAGGGACAGTGGATCTGCTCTTCTTTTTTATCCCCTCATGCATCAACGACAATTTAATAATTTTCACATTGAGAGAGAATGCTTTTTAGTGATTTTGGATCACAACCTATAGTTTTTTTTTAAATAGTTATTGCGTCTTTCAGCAACCGTTACATTTTTATTTCCTCTTATTTACCTTTCTCCTATTTTTTTCATGCTAAGATTCGTTCACGCGTCTAATTTACCAAAAGTGTGTCCAATATATCTTGTACGACCAAAAATGCGTCCAATCATGAACAAAAATTGACTTGGATTGCCGGGTGATAGTTCCGGTGTAAGAATATACAAGCTGAATATGATTTTAACAATGGAGGCTTAATGTCGTAGAAAATAATGTTGTATAGTGTATCTGAGAATCAGGGTATAACCTTGTATATATTTATAGTGATCACACTACCTCTTTTAAAGTCTTCCCCGTATAGAAATAGGATGATTCCTTAATGGGATTAAATCTCTTTAAAGAAATGAAGTTGGAACATATCCCGACACTTTCTTTAGGAGTTAAAAACCAAATATAATTAAGAATCTTTAATTCCTCAAAGTATTCTACTGTCAAATCAGATTTATACGCAAGGTAAATACCTCCACGTAAACTTTAGTCCATCATATAAATTGAGCCGCCCTAATAATCACGCCCCAACATCTACCATCTCCGAAATTTTTCAACATAATTCATTCATATCAACTTTAAAACCCTATCCAACTATTATTAAATCTCAATTATAATAACCAATAAAATCTGGGGTAATAGTAGTCATCTAAGGGGCTTATTGTACTTGAACCATCTTTTAAAGACTTTAAAGATATTACAAACACCAACAGCCAGTTCGTTAAGTGGTATGACTTACTGTTTCCCACAACAAATGGGAGAGGTCGAGTCTCATCAATGACTGTATAATTAGATACCAAAATAGAAAGGCTCATGGAGTTGGGGGACGGGGGCTTGGGATGAGTTGAGGGATTATATATATATATATATATATATATATATATATATATATATATATATATATGGAGAATGATCCATAGCATCTATATGTTATGGAATAAAAAGTGGCATATAGCATCTTAACCATCCGTCTAATTAATGAATGACTGAGATTTGATATGGGAATCCTCCGTCCGCTAGAATTACTAGCGGACGTGATTATGCTATCTTCTGGATGCTTATGCCCCCATTTATGACAAACCAGCTGCTAAGTGAAATATGGAAATAGTACGTCATCTCTCGGTTCTCTGAGCCCCCAAATATTCTCATTCTTCATTTCTCTCTCTCTCCTCTTTCATCCTTCCCCCTCGCACCACCGGCCATGGCAGCGATGGCAGTCTTTGGTGCACACATCTGGTCTTCCCTTATCTCAAGTGAGGGCACATGATACCCCTCCGGACCTAACCCACCAACTAGCTATCCGTGGCTTAACCATCACCGTTCTCGTAACCCCAAAAATCTCTCATTCCTAGACCCGCTTCTTTCAAAACACCCATCAATTAAACCCCCGGTCTTACCTTTTCCGGTGAGCCCATCAATTCGATAGGCGTTGAAAAGCGTGAAAGACCTCCCGTCGGCTCATTCAAGTGTTATGATGGTCGCCTTGGGGAGCTCTACAATCCTATGCTCAATTGGTTTGAGCCACCCATCGCCAGCCTTTCGTGGACATAATTTATAACATGTTTTTTTTTTGGACCCATCGCCTCACGTGCCAAATTTCAAAGATTCATGTTTCATTTTACATCCATCCGGCGCTTTGGCCGTATGTCGATTATTTTGCCCTTTAGCGTGATATCGCGGCAAAGAAATGATCCCGATGATGAGAATGAGCTAATTTCTTTCCAAAAATTCTGAATTCCGAGTTTACCCTTGGTGAGAATGTCACTAGTGTATCGTAGCTTTGTCATGGGAGGCCCGCGATCGAATTTCTCAAAGATGCGTTTCTTGGTAATATAGCGAGTTGGGCAAAAGTGGCAAATAATTTTATTAATCACGTCCCTAGAATTACTAGCGGACGATAACTTCCCAATCCTAATCTCAGTCATCCAAAGACAAAACGAAGGGTTAAGATGCTATATACCACTTTTTATTTCATAGCATATAGATGATATGGATCATTCCCATATATATATATATATATATATATATATATTGTAGACACTCAAAATTTTTCTGCACAACTGTTACTAACATTACGGGGAGGCGAGAATCGTCTCTTCAAGATAACCACGGAAGGCGGCTCACATCCATTACGGATACTACCGGAGGATTGGTTCACAACCCGGACCACACACCGGGAACATCAGTCTCAACCTAGAACACACATTGGGAGTCTCATCCTCAACCCCAGAACACACACCGGAAGGATCATTTCCAACCTCGGAGATAACCCCGAAGTTTCGTCATGGCGATAAACCCCGAGGAATCTTGTTGCAATTAAAGCGATAACTCGTAAATGCTTGTTTCAAACACATGCGATCGACTTCAATCTCAACCCTCTGCCGAGGCACTCATACCTCGAGACCCGGAGATAACAACGGGACAGACACACACCCGAGATGATGCGGTGAGGCACACAAACAAGCGATCCAATCTCAAATGTAACCCACGAGCAACGTCGCTTTCGCTTTCAAAGCCGTGATAACCTCGGTGAGGAGTCAAGCGTCATCTTGCCACTTCAACACTTCCTCTCACAAGATGATATCGCAGCATACCAACAAGTAGTCCAATCTCAGATGTAACCCTGAGCAACATCTATTTTCAGCTCAAACCGGCGATAACCCCGACGAAGAGTCAAACATCATCTTGCCCCTTTCAACACCTGCGCGTCGTCTCAACACTTCATACATACATACATACAACTATGTCCTTCAAGAACCAGGATATCCAATCCCGAGTGACTATTACGCGTGGCAGTACTTTGGATAGAATTTGAAGCTTGAAGACCATGGGCATGGTCCCCTCTTCCTGACTTCGTAGAACCTCTAATCCTTGTCATTGCGTAACTTTTGACATAAGATATTCGAAGAAGGTCACATATACCTCGTTCGGAAGCTCGGATTGAAGTTTTGCAAGTTCGAGCAGACATTATAGTGCGTGAATGCACGTACTTCGAGACGACGGGACCCGCGAAGCCCGGGCCCACCACGACCAGCCGCAGGTGTAATTATGTCTTCCACAGGTACACCTGCGGCCATCCGTCTATATATACAAGGCTGGGGTCAGCCATTTAGAAGGGAGAAGAGAGAGAAAAGGCGAGGAAGTCCTGTCCATTTTGCTCTGTACACACCCATATTGAGTGTTTTCTTTTCTGTTAGCTCACATATAGCTATCTTTTGTCCGGCGGGAGCTGAGTAGTTATCCAAATAAATTCATAGAAGTTTACTTTGGCAGCCCACTATAAGCCTTCTCACATTCTATAAAGCTTTCTTCTCACATTATCACACACTGTTGTACACATTGAGAGTCCTGTGAGTGTGTTTGCCCGGACTTTGGTCCGTGGTTTTCATTTCTGTCTGTATATATATACTTATATATATGTATATATTTTTATACGGACTAACATTATCGAGTTATGCCTCGATTGAGCCTAGACTTCGGTCTGGAGCATTTATTGACTTTTATATATATATATTTATATATAAATTGTTGTCAGACTCTGTCTGATGAGCCTAGACTTCGGTCTGGAGCGTTTAATTGCTTTTTTATATATATATATATATATACACACTTATATATATATAAATTGTGGTCAGACTCTGTCTGATGAGCCTGAATTTTACATCCGGTGCGTTTAATTGCTTATATATATATATATATATATATAACTGTTGTCGGACATATCCGATGAGCCTGGATTTCATATCCAGAGCATTTACTACTTATATATATATATATATTTACATTTCATCGGGCTGGAGTTTTCTCCGTGGATTTTTCTGACTTTCTTTACATTTCGACTGCTGGAGTTCACTTAAGTGGCGTTGATAGCTTTTTCTGACTTTATTTACATTCAAGTCCACTTTGGAGTTCACTTCATGGCGGTTGATAGCATTTATTGCTTTATTTACATTTTCGATCCCCATGGAGTTGCTTCGTGGTGGTTGATCATGCACACACATATATATATATATATATATATATATATATATATATATATATATATATATATATATATATATATATATATATATATATATATATAACTGCTTACTTCTTTCCATACAAATTGCGAGATCGTGTGAGCTTCAGGAATCATGTGATCACTGATTGATCTCTTGAATCTAGATTTGATTCCATGATGGACATTTTCATATTGTAAGTTGAGTTGTACATTATTTCTGATGTCTCGAATTTCCTTGGATGGGTGTCATGCCCATAAGGAGTTCGACATCACTTTGTATATTATTTTCTCGCATGAGATGCCTCGCATCGAAAATAAAAGCAAACAATAGAACATTTAGATAATAAAATGGAAGTATCAAAGGCCTCAATTACTATTGAGCACGGGGTTTGAAAAACCTTTTTATAAATCCTCATTGCTATATACGTTAAAAGCTGAATTTTCTATAAATTCAAACCCTTATATATAGTGCAAACGAGGTACAACACTACTTCCAAATAATTGCACATTGATCCACACACACACACACACACACATTCATATATGAGTTTCTTTGAGAAGTGGCGGTCATAGTGGCAACACGGATGTCTGGGATGCCTAACACCTTCCTCCGCATAACCAAGCCCCCGAACCCTTAATGAATCTCGGTTTCACAGAGACTGGTTTAGCGATGTCATCATCTTTGGGTCGATGTGCAAACCTTTTCGGTTCGCGTTAGTGCAACGATTAAATACACCAATGGCGACTCTTAAAGTCAAATCGTCGACATTACACATATGGGACCTTTTTCACTTATTTTTCAAACAAATCTCACATTAACATGAGAACACCAAAGAACAAATGTGAAAAGGACATAAAAAAATCCCGACGTCGACAGGTGGTGACTCTGCTGGGGACTCTAGTAAGAGGGCTTAAGCCGCTATTATAAGCTTTTCAAAATTGTTATATGCTTGTGTGTGAATGTTGCATTTACATTTATGATGAATGTGTACAAATGCATCTTAATTACTGCACTGCTAAATATCTATCTGTGATATTAGTGCTTCGTACATGTCATCATTTTGCATAAACGGTGAGACACGTTGTATGTGAATGTATGTTGTGTGGTCCCTCCATCAGGAGGCTATCCTGTCGGTGTTTGATTGCTGGACCCGTGGGAAGAATAATTCTCCGGGGCTCAGGAAAGGCACCACTCAGATTCGCTCCAGTTGAACGACCGGATTAACTTCCCGTTAAGTAGATTGCGATGATCTGAGAACCTTCATGCCAAAAAGCCGCGAGAGTAACCCTAAGATAGGTCAACCTCTGATAAACCAAACGCGGAAGAAAGTCTCTTCATACTTTACATTCTCAGTTACTTGTAAAAACATTTACTTGTAATTTATTCTATATGAATGCATGACATGTTATCAATTAACAACCGGTTTTGCAGGACAAAATTCCTTAAACGAACATTGTTGTGATAACATTTACATTACCCTAAGACTAAACTACATAAGTCTTTTGTAGGAAAGCAATTGGGCCTGTTACCCACTCAAAATCCAAAAAGGCCACGAGCCTACAGCCAATCATGTCTTCTTCCGGACCCGGTCTAACTGCTTTGTTTCGAGAAGAATTTGATGGATTGAGTAAGCAAATCACAGACTTGGCTGTTCTACTAAAAGAATTACACTAGTCCACTCAGGGTACGAAGATACCTATACATATAGAATCCTCTACACAAGGGGGAGTCCAAGGTCTAGAAAAAACAATTCCGGAGCATCAGTTGGATACGACCAACAAAGACCCTGAAAGCACCCATCTCAAAGAAGATCCAGACACTGGTGATATCAGGAAGAAGGTCCTCCACATGGAGGAAACTATCCGCGTTCTCAAAGGGATTGGGACATATGGCAATGTTTCATTGTTGCCTCTTTTATAATCCTAATAAAAGAGCTCTAACTCATGCAAGCATACATGTGTCAACAAGTAATAGAAAGTAAGTAGAGTATCGATCTCACAGAGAAAGTTGTTAAATTTAAACAATTATGAATCAATTAACTCACTGTATTTATATGCTTAGAATAATGACTAACAGTGTTGAATTAGACTAATTGTGAATACAAACTAAAAATAAGAATACATATGGAATAGATATAATCTGGAGGTAATGGGACCCTAACTTCATTTAATATTTCATCTAATCGCCACTATCATGCAAGAAGTGTTCACATATCACAGGAAAATAGCCAAGAGCACAAATAGAGTTATAACCATTTTTCAATGCACTATAACCTACTTACAAAGCAACTACAGATGTTAAACTCCATGTAATCACCAATACAACCAAAATCACTATATGTCTATGTGAAATTGCAATTATATTGATTTTAAGCTCAAGCCCTTATTCTAGCTCATACGGTGAAACAGTATATGTCTATCTGGTTCACAAAATACGCAAGCCATATACAACAACCCCATATTCGCATGCTATCATGACTGCAATCTATACCTATATGTTCATTGTCAATTCCATACAAATACTGAGATGAATGGTGATCAAGCATTCATGCATGTAAAATAATCATGACAGATATTCCATATGATATGCAAAACAACCCTAGCATTTAAATGTGCAACCAACTACATATTAAAATCCGTTAGAATCCCATAATGGAGTTTAGTTCATGACTGAACCAAAAGCCATTATGGGATCAACGCTAAACATAATCAATAAGCAACAATTGAAATAAGAAAGATAGAACGATCAAACCCCTATCGCTAAATAAAAACCAATGATAAACGCTTAAATCCTCATAGAAATCCAGTAGCTAATAATGAAAATCCAAAGTGACAGAGAATCCCAAGAAGAATTGGAGAAGTAGACGTTTTGGCTTCGTTCCACGTTGGAATCTCTCCCAAGGTGTAAACCCTAGTTACTATAATGAAAATACGCTAAAAATTATCAAGTGTGCGTCTGACACCAGTCAGAATCGTTTTTAAAACCAATTAAACATCATTTAATTAAAATTAAAATAAAACAAAATCACAAAGATCGACGTATCGCTTGCCATGACGCTTCTTCAGCATATGTCTCAGCGCAGTAGCGAGACTTTATGTAGAATCGTCATGCGGTCGGCCCAAACATCTCACGGTAGCGCGCGTCTCCGCACTTGTCTCCTCGCGGTACGCTCGACTTGCGATAAGTCATCATTATGCGGCGGGTATTTCGGCATGCAGTAGCGTTTTCCTAACTTCATCATGTCGGCATGGCCAAGCGCGCTCACGATCTGCACTTTATTTCTGGTTCTGTCATGTTGTTGCTGCTACTACTTGTTCATTCATGCTTGATCTCCTTGCTCCATTGCACCTCTATGCCATGCATTCCCCCGTTTATGTCTTGCCTTCATGCCTCCATTAGCCTTGTATCCTCTAATACCACCAAAATTAAGCCAATTCCTGCACTTATTCACCAAAAGGAGTTTTAAGTAAATACAATGCAAAATAACATGAAATGCAACTAAAACACAATAAAATGTACTTGAGTTGGGCATAATTCGCATGAATTGGTATTCAATAAGTAGGTAAAAATACCACTTATCATTCATATACAGACCTTTGCATATTTCTTGGTGTTCAATATCCAGAGAAATTCAAAACCCCTGATTTTGAAAAGTATGACGGATTAGGGGATCCTTATACCCATTTGAAGGTATTCATTGGAGAAATTGGATCTTATGCGGAAGATGAAAAGCTCAGAATGTAGCTATTCTAGAAGAGTCTGACTAGAAAATCCCGTTCATGGTATACCAGATTAGACAACTCAAAGATCCATAGTTGGGAAGAGCCAGCTCACGCCTTCCTCATTCAATACAGTTTTCAATCTCAGATGGCTCCTGACTGGTACCAAATTACCAAGATCAAGAAACAGTCTAATGAGTTATTCAGAGAGTATACTCAAAGGTGGAGGCGCATTGCTGCTCAAGTTATTCCTTCCATGACAGAATCAGAAATGGTCATGACTTTCATAGATGTACAGGAATCTCCTTTCTATGAAAGTGTTCTAGCTGGTATTGGCAAGCCATTCTCCGAAATGATAAAGCACGGAGAAATGGATGAAATGGGATTGAAGTCTGGGAAGATTCAAGACCTTACCGCTCTTAAAGCTGTTGCTGAATAGATCCAGTCCGGATCTTATGGAAACAACCCCCGGAGGGTCCATAAAAAGAAAGAGGAGGATGTTTCCTTGATACTACAAGGATAGAAAGGCAATCAAAGCATGCCTATACAAAGGAGAAACTATTCCCCTTTTCAGGCACAATCTTCAAACCCTCCATTGCTTAAAAATGGAGAAGCAAAGCGACCTCGAACGTTCACACCCTTAGGGGACTTGCTCGAGAATATTCTTGCTCTTCTGACTACTCAGAAGAAAATTACACGTCTGCTTCCACCAGCCAACCCTAATGGGAGGGGTTTTAATGCTACTAGGAAGTGTGCTTATCATGCCGGAGCACCTAGACATGATACTCAAGATTGTTTGGCCTTGAAACATAAGATCCAAGACTTGATAGACAACGGTGAGATTGTAGTCACCAAACCCGATCAACCTCATGTACAAGATAATCCTCTTCCTCAACATAAAGAAGACGAGGTCAACATGATCAGTTGGAGCACTGGGAAAAATTCCAGTGTTATTGGCGAGCCATCTCAGACCATCAAAGACGGTGATGACAGATGGGATTATGCAAAGTTCCAGTTTACCATGGAACAAAATATGAAAGCTCTTTGTAAACAAATTGAGCAATTGGCTGCACTGGCGACTCATCAGCATCAAGTCACACGCCAATTAATCAAACAGGAGCATGCCTATCTCCTTCCATTTGTTATGAATGCTCCACCATCACCTTCAGAAAGCGAAGCTATGGAGGATAAGGTTGCAAAGAGAGAAAGTGCTACAGCCCATCGGGATTTTGCCAATCAAAGGGAATTTACCTATCTCGGCCAATCTATGGAGGAGATATTGCAAATGTTGATCAACGAAGGAAGAATTACCTTTCTTCTACCTCCAATAAATCCCCGCTCCAGACGATTCAATTCTGATGAAGTGTGTCAGTATCATTCACACTCTCGCGGTCACAGCACAGAAGAATGCTGAGCACTCCCCATCTCTTTCAGAATCTTATTGATAGCGGTGTCCTGCAAATTGCAGATGACTACACTGTGCAACTCAAAGGTGGGAATGCATGTCCTACCAAATGGAAGGAATCGATCACAGTTATATCCGAAGTGGATAATAAGACTGTCAAAGTATTTCCTATAGATCCAATTCAACTCAAAGGAGCTGACAATCCTTTAAAAATGGCCGCACCTGGGCCAATTTCTCTACCCTTCAGACCACAACATCCTGTTATCAGCTTGCACAAATTTCCATGGAATTATGGAGAAGCTGAAGGATCTACGTCTCATATTACTACTACAGTGTCGAAGGATAATCCACTGTATCTTCCTCAACAGGTTATGAAGCCTACTTGCAAAGCAAAGGGGAAGATTCCCATGGAGAAGATTGAACAATTCCTCCGCACTATGGGCCACAATGAAGCCAATTTGGTTTTAAGCTTACGACAAGCTCCACACCAGATATCTATACTGGATTTGGTTTTCTCTTTCGAAGATCATCGGAAGATTCTATTACAGGTTTTGCAAGAAGCTTATCTGCCAAAATCAGTGGATGTGGAAAGATTTTAACATCTAGTTGATCACATTTTCAACAAAAATGTGATATTCTTCACTGATGACGACATCTGCTTTGAAGGGGCTAAGGTTATTGTAAGCCACTGCACATCGCAGTGTTATCTTCTGGGTACATGCTAGCTGGAGTTCTGATAGATGGAGGCTCATCTCTAAATATCTATCCTTATGCCACCCTGGTTAAGATGAATGTCAATCTCAATCGGATCCGGGAAAGACCCACACTATTATCCAGGAGCTTTTGATGGATCTCGACGAAGTCTTGTCGTCGGAAAAATTGAATTTCAATCGAGATTGGCCCAAATACATTCAATGTATCCTTCCATGTCCTAAAAATAGATTAGGATACAACTTCTTTATTGGGGAGACCATGGATACATATGGTTTGAGTTGTTTCCTCCACATTACATCAATGACTCAAATACATTATCAACAACAGTCTAGTCATCGCATTGTCTTTGAGCAGTATCACGAACAAGGAGATCCGCGCAATCATCGATTTCAACTCTAAAGTTGGTGGCGATTTTCATACCTTGAAGTGAGCAACACTCAATATCAACCTATTGAAGCACCACTTCCGTACCCAAGATTTCTGCAGAGGTTATGTAATTACTCAAGAAAATGATGTCATTAGGTTATCGGCTGGACAAGGGCTTGGTAAAAAGACAAGCGGTATTAAGCACCTATTCAAATGTCGATTAAAGCGGGACGGTAGGGCTAAGGTTATACGCGATTCTGTCATAGGAATCGCATAAACATCGGTAGGTTCCTCGAGCTTCCGCTTTTGCGGCGATGTTTTCAATATACACCTCATGAGCTGATACAGTCTCCTGTTAAGGTGCCAGCACATATTTTGACTATGATGTTTCCCAAGCCAGTACCTTTCAAAGCAAAAGAGGTGCTGATTCCTAATCCCGAAGTGGAAGAAAAGGAACAGAAACGTAAACATGACCTTGCTTTGATGATGGCAAGCATACGCGTCATTGTTCATGATGAACATAAAAGCAGATACACCCAGGGCGATGATTGCCCGGATGTCATGGTTATCATTCGGAGAAGGAGGATAATGGCGATCCTTCCATTCTGCGATCCATCGGGACTTTGCCCTCAATAATTGGAAGCGACATTCCATGCATTGGTCGGCGAGGGTAAAATGGGCGAGAAAATCCTACGCCTGTAGATAACTTTAATTGCTTACTTTTCTTTACAGATCTTAGCGGTTATTTTATCAAGTACATGCTAACACTTTTGTATGATCGAACAGATTGCATATATTAAGTGAAAGCATATTTTGTTTGGGACTACGAATTTAGATGTGCACTGTATGGTGCCTTCTCTCCCTGACAAGGGTAACTTTGATGCAAAGTTGGACTCGGACTTGATGGACATTCAAGAGGACATTGAGACACCTCGGGAGATTAAGGAATGGGTCGCAGATAAGCCTAAACCCAACCTTGACCAAACTACTCCTTTCAATCTTGGAACCTTAGACAACCCTAAGCTAATCCAAATTGGTTCAGACCTTACCACAAATCAACGGAATAACATGGTTTCACTATTAACCCAATTCCAGGATTTATTTGCATGGTCTCATGAAGACATGGTGGGTTTGTCCACGGATATTGTTCTTCATCGCCTTCCCATCAAAGAAGGATTCCAGCCAGTCAGGAAAAAGCTCAGGCGATTGAAACCTGAGTGGAGTTTAAAGGTCAAAAAAGAAATTATGAAACAATTTTAAGCTGGCATCATCATGGTGTCTACATATCCTAAGTGGATATCCAACATTGTTCTCGTGCCTAAACCAGGAGGAAAGGTGCGAGTTTGCGTGGATTACCGGGATTTAAACAAAGCTTGCCTGAAAGATAGCTTTCCCGTTCCTTTTATCCACATTCTCATTGACAATGCTGCTCAATACGGCATGTACTCCTTTGTTGATTGATTTGCGAGGTACCATCAAATTATGGTTGCTGAGGAAGACCGTGAGAAAACTGCTTTCATCACGCCTTGGGGAACTTTTTGCTACAGACGGTTGTCATTCGGCCTCATCAATGCTGGGGCAACATATCAACGAGCTATGATGGTTCTTTTCCACGATCTAATACATAAAGAGATAGAGATCTATGTGGATGACATCATTGTCAAATCCCAAAAGGAGGAGGACCACCTAGACCATCTCAAGAAGCTATTCAACGGAAGTTGCGTCGTCTGACTTAAAGTTGAATCCGGCCGAAGTCGCCTTTGGTGTCAAATCAGGCAAGTTGCTAGGTTTCCTAGTCAGCCACAAAGGGATTGAACTGGATCCTACCAATATCCAGGCCATCAAGGAAATGCCCATTCCTCAGATAGAAAAGGAAATACGGAGATTTTTGGAAAGAATCAACTTCATTAGCAGATTTATTTCTCAACTCACAACAACCTGTGAACCCATCTTCAAGCTATTAAGGAAGAATTCTTCCATGAAATGGAATGATGAGTGTCAGAAAGCCTTCTTTACAATTAAAGAGCAGTTGTTTAACGCTCCTATTTTGGTACCTCCCAGGGATGATGTTCCCCTATTCATGTACCTGTCCATTAATGACAATACCACGGGCTGCATGCTGGGGTAAAAAGACGATAGAGGCCAAGAACGTGCTATCTATTACCCTCAAAGAAAAGATTGAAAGACTGGTGAACACAAGTACACTCTGATTGAGAAGACTTGTTGTGCTTTAGCATGGGCTTCCATAAGATTACATCATTATCTCCATGGTCACACGACCCATCTTATATCCCGTGTGGATCCTCTCAAGTATGTGTTCAGTAAGACCATACTGAATTGTCGGCTATCCAAATGGCAGTTGATCCTACAATAATTTGACATAAATCAGGTGATGCAAA
The DNA here is from genome assembly GCA_020205615.1 of Panax quinquefolius. NCBI lineage: Eukaryota > Viridiplantae > Streptophyta > Magnoliopsida > Apiales > Araliaceae > Panax > Panax quinquefolius. The sequence continues at coordinate 16,521,207 of CM035153.1, forward strand.
AATGCAGCCGAGGTCGAGGAATTGTGGATCAATGGCCGCCGCACCTCTGAGGGGACTACAAACCCTTGAAACATACTTCCCGATGAGGGGGTAATGACAATTCAGCAACAACATCAGTATGATACATGCCATACGTGAAAATGTATTTTGATGGGATTGTTAACATAGAAGGCTCGGAGTTGGGCGCGGTTCTAATATCCGATGCGGGGGGAGGTATCCCATTGTCAGTAAATTGCGGTTTATCGGACCAACAACACGGTGAGTATGAAGGTACGTATCGTGGGGCTAAAACTTGCCCGTTTAATGGGCATCGGTAGTTAATCTTGTCTTTGGGGATTCCGAATTGGTGATCAAACAATCCACGGGAATCTATCAAACCAAAGAATTACATTTTCTGCCTTACCATCGACAAGTTCTACAGATGGCTTTGGAGTTCGAAGAAATTTCCTTTCTACACATTTCTCGCAATAGGAATGATTTTGCGGATGCATTAGCAACGTTGGCCTCTTTGGTTCACATACTTGATAAGGAAAACATACCAAACATCACATTTGCTATGCAAAAAGCCCCAGTCAATGGGAACTACATTGGAGAAGTATCGGATGAACTACCTCCCATCCACCACCCTTGGTATCAGCATATCAAGGAGTATCTACGAGATGGATCTACACCTGCTGAGGCGAGACTAACTGAGAAGAGGCGGATTCATCGACTTGCTATGAAATTCTACCTGAGCGGAGATGCACTCTATAAAAGAGATGCAGGATTAGGTCTCCTCAGATGTCTAGACAAAGACCAAGCTTAGAGGCTCATGGATGAGCTCCATGGTGGAGTATGTGGCCCACACATGAGCGGACCCTTACTTGTCAAGAAAATTCTCAAAACAGGACATTATTGGCTTACACTCAAAGCTGACTGTGATGATCATGTTAAGAGGTGCTATCAATGCCAGGTCCATGGGAATGTTATCCACGCCCCTCCAAGGGAGCTCTAAAATATGAGTTCGCCCTGGCCCTTCTCAATGTGGGGAATGGACGTGATCGGGCCCATCGAGCCCAAAGCCAGTAATGGTCATCGATTCATATTCACCATGATCGACTACTTCACCAAATGGGTAGAGGCAACTTCCTTCCCCAGGGTTACTAAAGAAGTTATCATTGCTTTCATCGAAACAATGTAAATGCATCGGTATGGACAACGAGAGGTCATTATGTCAGACAATGCTAAGAACCTCAACAACAAAATGATGGAGGAGTTATGCAGCAAATTCCACATCAAACACCTTAAATCCGTCATCTACCGTCCAAAGATGAATGGTGATGTAGAAGCGGCTAATAAAAACATCAAGAAGATCATGCAGAAAATATTCGCCAATCACAAAGGATGGTCTGACCTCTTGCCTCTTACTTTATTAGCCTACAGAACTTCTATGCGTACTTCCACTGGGGCAACCCCCTACTCGTTAGCCTATGGGATGGAAGCAGTGTTCCCCATAGAGGTGGAAATTGAATCTTTCAGAGTATTGATGGATGCTCAGTTGGATGAGGACCAATTGGTACAAGACAGGTATCACCAATTGTCTCTAATAGACGAAAGGAGAACCACGACAATCTTCCATGGTCAATTATATCAGCAAAGGATCGCGCGATCCTACAACAAAAAAGTTCGACTATGGCAGTTCAAATAACATGACTTAGTTTTGAAGAAGATCATTGACAACCAAGATCAATCTAAGGGAAAATTCGCTCCTAACTGGGAAGGCCCATTTATTGTCAAGGAGGTATTGACAGGAGGTGCTCTCAGATTACAGGAAATAGACGGCGATGAATTTCCACAGCTTATCAACTCGGGCACCGTGAAATGGTACTATGTCTGAAGTTACCATCAAACAAACATCCTGGTTTTGATCATCCAGTCACCAGTCATTCCGGTTTTGAACCCTTCCTTTCTACATACTCTTCTGCCCCTCAGGGAAACATACACTTCAAACTAGCAGTCTGGTTTCACCTCATTTGCAAATCTTTCACACCTGCGGTTATCTTGAAGACGGGATTGAACCTTTCACACCTGCAGTTTATCCCGAAGAAGGGATTAAACTTTTCTACGCTTGCAGTTTATCCTGAAGACGGGATTAAACTTTTCTACGCTTGCAGTTTATCCTAAAGACGTGATTAAACTTTTCTACGCTTGTAATTTATCCTGAAGACGGGATCAAATTATTTCCACACCTGCAGTTTGTCCCCATTATCGGATCAAACTTTCTTCTCCCCACAGTATAGCCTGCACATGGGATTTACATTTCTCTTTGCCTTCAATTTGTCCTGATGGGCGAACTACGTCGACCTGATCTCCTCTTTAATAGGAGTACGTAGGCAACCATATTCTATATGGCCCAGTCGCAATAAAGAAAAACAACAAAAACATTTCTGCCCTTTATATACAAAAACATTTCTACACTCATCTGCCTTTCACATCCAGCGTTGAACCTCTTACACCAGGTTCGAACTACGTAGACTTGATCTCCTCTCCAATAGGAGTACGTAGGCAGCCATTCATGGTTCAGTCTAACCCCTACCAGAACAAAAATTCTTGTCACACGGTACTGGGATCAACCTTCAATTTACAACATTTCATCGGTTTCAGATCAAAGGGATGTAATTACCCAACCTCTTCTCACAAATAGAAGATTTGGTGACCATCTAAGCTGCGATCGCGCCTCAAAGAGCAATACCAACCCATAAGAGATGGAATTAACTAGGCTTCTCATAAATAGAAGTACTGGCGACCATCTGTGGTGCGGTCAATCTCAGAGAGGAAGAAACTACCCTCTTCTCCACATTTCATACAGATACCAGTCCCAAGACACCAAAGATGGTAGGGATTTACAGAAATCAATGATCCATTCTGAGAGATCTTGCGACGTCTCAATGTCCACCTATCAAGGATATGTTCAGAATGCATCAAGATCACAAGGCTCTGAAGAAACAGGCAAATATCAAGCAAGTATTAAGGCATAACTAAAAGGGAAGTGAATCAAAATATATTTCCCTGCCATACATAATACTATTTGATATATACATATGTGCTGTACATGACAAAATGGCTAAGCTAATATGTGCAAGAAAATACAAAGCTATCTACAGATCTGTATGTATGCGGACTATCAGATCTAACATGGCATCCCTCTCTAAAAGGCGGAGGTAGGTAGCGCAAGCTCCTGCCCAAGGGTATCTACACGAGCTAGCAGATCGAGACTAACCGCATGGTGGCATAATGCTCATCAATGTAAGCACTTTCGTATCGCAAAGAGCGACATAATCATCCGGGATCTAATCAAGTATTATCTGCGATGGCCACATCCCTAGCGAGATAAGCGGCATCCGCTCCACTATCAATGCATCCCTGGTCGATTTAGCCTCATCCTCTCTAATGAGAGCTGCGTCTCCATCAAGAGTGTCGACATCATCAAGACAGCACGATCTCTATCATAGGTCATCGGTTGTAAGCTCTGCTCCGAGATCTTTATCTTAGAATACTAAAGTGATGCTTTTCGGGGTGGGAGAATCCATCACAAATGTTGGTAGCAGGCGGCGTGATCAAATCATCGATGGGAATGTCGGCCTCCTCTATAGGCTCCTCATCGTCGAGAATCAATCCTCGTGACTACACGGATCATCGTCGCGTGGCCCGACGATCTCTGTCTCCATCCATGCGAATACTACGTAGAATGACTGGATGATGATCGATGTGAAAACTTCGGCTAGCTCTCGTGATCCCAACAGCATACAACCCGGATCATCCTCCGCCGATAAGCGATTGAAGCGGTTACCGACTCACTGCCCCCTCATAAGGATGAAAATCCTGAAACTGGTCAAACTGACACATCACGGTATAATGGTACGACCCTCGCTGAGAGCTCTCACTACCATAATGATGCCGATATCAAGCTCATCCATATATTGTGGTATGTAGGCGTATGACAATCACGCACAACAACAATACATCCACTCTGGTGAACATGATGGTCCTCCGGTGTGGTGAAATCCCGGAATGTAAATGCATAACTATCCTCATAGCCAAATCATTAAGCGTAAAATATTTGGGATATCACGTGGCTGGATGTAATCTCGTCCTCTACCACTCTACGTCTCAATCCGGTGAGGGTCATGAACTGTCTACTCATGTCTCCAATAGCCATATACATGCAAGGTTTGTCCAGCGGCAGCATCGTCAAACGTGCATACTCCTCCAAAGTAGGAGTCAACTCCTAGGTCCCAAATCGAAAAACTTGCCTCTCCGATATCCAGTGCTCGAGCATACCTTCTACAAATCCTGTGGGAACCTGAAATATCAACAGGGTCATAGTATGCTGCAGTAAATCATCTACGATCACCATGTCTGATGGTGATATATTATCATACCATGATCGCATACCAGCTACCACCAAAAATAGTGGGGTATGATCAATACGGCTAATTGTCGAAGAAGACATCTGTACGAGCCGTATCATAAGACCATCCATGGGTTAATGTTGAATATCTCTAGACATACATACATATGCATAACAACAACATGCATAATACAATAGATGGCAATACGATATAGGGAATGAAAAACTGTGCATACATTCCTAAGTATATCATCATCTAATACATCTCTCATGCTGGCTAAAATACTGAGGAAATGGGGTGAAGCTACCCAACAACTCAGCAGAGGCCTATCAAAAGATATAAGCGAGAATGGGGCGAAGCTACCCAAGTAGCCTAATGAGAGGCCTATCAAAGAGATAACGAAAAATACATCAGAAAAAGTCAATAGTGTCAATGTCTACATCATCGATGCTATCCACCTGATGTAACTCCTCCTGAGTCACTGGATCTCTATCTACAAGGATGTCAGGCCTATATAATGGAGGATCTGCACCGGCAAAACCATATGGGTCACCTGAGGGGCTAGCACCAGAGCTGGAAGGATCAAAGGTATCTGCCTCTGAAGGATCTCTGCCCAAATGCCGGATGAAGAAATGTGCCCGGTCCATCTGCTGGGTCAATTTATCAATCTATGTCACATGATTCGGATCTCTGACAAAGGCTAGCCAATCTGTTATCATCACGGATCCTGGAACCATATCCCCCATAAACTATGTGGCGTGGGTCTGAGCTCCAATGGTACGAGGGATCCAACAATGCTGAAACATCTCCTGAGTGCAGGGGACCTCTGACAAAGTAAAACCGTCAATCCCCAACAATGGGATATCAATGACGGGTGACTGCGAAACAGGCCAATAACGCCTGACAGGAGGTAAGATCGGCATACGGGTCTCTCAGTAGTGCTCGATAAGACGCTTCTCTAAATAGAGCTCCCATCCTCCATCTACGTGAAGAGAGGAATCCTGCGGGTGGAAATGACATACTCAACTCCAGTCGGGTACCCATCCTCAAAACCAACTCTCAAATACTCCCCAGAGTAGGGAACCCATATGATGACACCTGCTGTCAACAACTCCAGCTGTAGGCGACAATGAGTGAAACCCTCAACAACAGGGACCTCCGCCAGTATGGAATGATGCCATCTCCGTCCTCGTGGATAGGTATCTAAACCTAACACGCTCATAGGATGCAAACAGGGAAGCCTCTCATAGGCCCAAAACTGCCAACACAAAGGCAAACATCTGCTGTCAGTCAACACTCTTAACCTATACATGGGAAAAGACAAGAGAAACACTCACTAGCAAAAATGGGTAGAATCCTAACCACACCTCGATCAAGCACTGCAATCTCATGTGCATTCCCCTGAGGAAATAGGCAAAGGTGTAGGAACCCCAATCATAGTCTCCTATACGGTCCACGTGTTGAGTGGTATTTGATCAAAGCGAAGGACACCGTAGAGGAATTATCTGCTATAAGGCGCCCCCTAATGATCATCAGAACAATCAGAAGAATGCGGTCCACGACTCTCATATCATCGGGTATGGGCTCACTTTCGGCCCATTTCATAGCATCTACGCTCAAATGACTCGTGACTAACAAATCCCGCCTTGGCGCCTTCATGGGAACTCCCAACAAGGATTTGACGGCAGTAGGGATAATATCCGCCATACAAGGCACTAGATCCCCTCCAAACTCCATACCTGTGATAAACCGCCAATCCATCGGCGTCATCATCACCTCACAGTCCAACAAATGGAGTGACTAAGTCTGGTGAAACCACCGCTCAGACAATGCCTTGAGGTAACCCCAGGGACAGCGACGGGGAAGGATGGAAAATAATGCTCCAAATCCCCAGCCATGTACAATCGCTCTGTAGTGATCATGCAAGGTCTAATACATAGAGTGGATGCTAAACCAGTTCCCTCGAGGCTGTGTGAAGCTGGGAACCTACATCAAATACAGATCAACATCAGAATCCTTTACTCCTCATCAATAGGAAACAAGGACGATTAATATCTAACTTCATACCTCGTTTGGGTGCAGGTATACTGAAGGATGCCGACTTAAGTCACCCAGAAGATCTCTAGGTTCGCCACTTGAATCCCTGGTAATTCCCTACGGGGAACACGTACAGCAGGAGCAAGAACCTCGACTGGTACATCCTCCTCCTCGTCCTCAACATCTGGCACTTCAACCCGGATAGGACGTATCACCGCTCCTTGAAACGACGGGTTTGTCGTCTAACGAGTAATGGCGTTGAGGCTCTTTGAAGCCCTCCTCCGAAACACGTAAGTGGTCCTGCGGGAACTACTCGGCTGATCTGGATCCATAATATCTGGACAAAAGTCTCCAAATCACCTCAGAAAGGGTGTGGTAAATTCTTACCTGGAGCTTTTTTAACATGCATGAATGCATTGTTTTAACATACATATGCAGTAGAGTTAAAAATGCATGACTAATCATTCCTACATTTTGGGAAAATTTTGCCATAGCCCCTTTGTAAATGCGACTATTCACAATCACATAGGAATAACTAGGTGGCCATTCAGCAGCACACCTATACACAGTCATATACATCCTATATGCATTTAATACATTGCAGTAAAAAATTCGTAAGTGTAGTCTAATTACCAGGATTATTTTGTTTGTCTACCTTTACTCATTTGTCCTCAGATAGGATAAGAAATGATAGTAAAAGGTGCAAATTTGACTATTTTAAAAGTTAAAAATTTTCACATCATTATGTTCAGCATGGTTTAATACTAACATTTGTTATGTTGAATATTTTTTATCAAGTCATATCAGCATGCATATTCACTACTATGTGTCTAAATGTATTTCATGTGATAAGTCATTTTCCAACGGATGGAAACTGGAAAGGAATACATGCATACATTACCAGGACAGTGAAGAAATCTTGTATGGTAACAGATTATACAGAAAGTTGCCCGAACTCAACAAGTCTGATGAGAAGCTCTCAGATTTCCTTCGTCGTGCAGCTTGAAAATGACTTATGAAAGCAACCTTTGGGCTTTACATAGCCACGGTTGTCCGTGAGTCCACTACTTGAGCTGCTGCTGAGTGTGTACTGTGGCACTTCTACATGGGTCCCACACCTCCGGCTCACTCCAATTAGAGTTACAAAGGAGGTCTCGCAAGCTGAAAAGGCCAAATCAGGAATAAAAGCGCTACGCGATTAAGCGGAATAGCCCGGAATCTTGGTGTTCATGTGTCAAACTCTGTCTCCACATGTTCCACATTGGTATTCACCTGTATACAAGGTATACGATACTAGTGGCCTCAGCTTTCACAAATCATGCTCGGCAATACCCCACAAAGGTCCGATGACGTCAATGAGTGTCAAGTAACCCTGTCGTATCCCCGGCGGGGGTTACAACGCAGAATCTACGAAATTCAAGCATCAACGTATACCCGGCGGGGGTCACAATGCACATCTGTCAAACATCCACGTATCCCGACGGGGGTTACAACGCAATTCAACCATTGATACACACATCAATGAAGGTCAAGCAGCCTTGACGTCATTTCAGCCGATGATAAGTAAACCCATCGAAACAACTTATCCAAGTATCCCCGGTGAGGGTTACAATGCAATGCAACCATTGATACACACATCAATGAAGGTCAAGCAGCCTTGACGTCATTTCAGCCGATGGCAAGTAAACCCATCGAAGCAACTTATCCACGTATCCCTGGCGGGGGTTACAACACAATTCAACCATTGATACACACATCAATGAAGGTCAAGCAGCCTTGACGTCATTTCAGCCGATGGCAAGTAAACCCATTGAAGTAACTTATTCAAGTCTCCCCAGCGGGGGTTACAACGCAATGCGACCATTGACACATACATCAATGAAGGTCAAGCAACCTTGACAATCTATCCGGTGATACACACATCAACGAAGGTCAGGCAACCCTGACGGCGACAGACTATTGGCAGTAACTCCGATAGGATGAGGGAATATGTTATATACATCCTCAAACAGACAAAGCTTTATCCCCACAGATCTCTTACATACAAGAGGTACCTCTATGGAATATAAGCTAGTGTCTAGGATTCATGACTTTGGTGATAGCCCCAACGTTAACATCCTTGAAGACTTGGATCGCATGTCCAAGCCATCACTGATTGTCATCCCAGCAGGATTACATGACAATCATGCATCATACATTTGCATCATGTTGCTGCACATAAGCATCATGTTTATTTCACTCGCATTTCAAGTGTCTAGGATTCTTTATCCTATCCATGCCTTGCATTGCATGAATATGATAAAGAGAGGCATATGTAGATACTCGAAATTTTTCTGCATAACTGTTACTAACATTACAGGAGAACAGAATCGTCTTTCGGAGATAACCCTAGAAGACAGCTCACATCCATTCCGGATACTACCGGAGGATTGGTTCACAACCCGGACCACACACCGGGAACATCAGTCTCAACCTGGAACACACATTGGGAGTCTCATCCTCAACCCCAGAACACACACCGGAAGGATCATTTCCAACCTCAGAGATAACCCTGAGTTTCGTCCTTGGCGATAACCCCAAGGAATGCTGTTGCAATTCCGACGATAACTCCAGAAATGCTTGTTTCAAACACATGCGATCAGCTTCAATCTCAACCCTCCTGCCGAGGCACTCATACCTCAGACCCGGAGATAACAACGGGCGGACAGACACACCCACAGATGACAGTGAGGCACACAAACAAGCAGTCCAATCTCAAATGTAACCCTGAGCAACGTCTGCTTTTCGCTCAAACCGGCGATAACCTCGGTGAGGAGTCAAACGTCATCTTACCACTTCAACACTTCCTCTCACAAGATGATATCGCAGCATACCAACAAGTAGTCCAATCTCAGATGTAACCCTGAGCAATGTCTACTTTCAGCTCAAATCGGCGATAACCCCAGCGAAGAGTCAAACATCATCTTGCCCCTTTCAACACCTGCGCGTCGTCTCAACACTTCATACATACATACATACAACTATGTCCTTCAAGAACCAGGATATCCTATCTCGAGTGACTATTACGGCGTGGCGACTTTGGATAGAATTTGAAGTTAGAAGACCATGGGCATGGTCCTCTTCACGACTTCAGATAACCTCTAATCCATGTATCGTTGCGTAACTCTCGACATAAGCTATCCGAAGAAGGTCACATATACCTCGTTCGGAAGTTCGGATTGAAGTTCTGCAAGTTCGAGCGGATATTACAGTGCATGAGTGCACGCGTCTTGAGACGATGGGACTCATGAGCCCGGCCCACTACCTACGACAAATTGCGAGGTGTAGCTGCGGTGCCATGCAGTACACTATGACCATCCGTCTATATATATACAAGGTGAGGGTGACCATTTAGATGGGGGAGAAAAAAAGAAAAAGCGAGGAAGCTACTGTCCATTTTGCTCTGTACACACCCATATTGAGTGTTTTCTTTTCTGTTAGATCACATATAGCTATCTTTTGTCCGGCGGGAGCTGAGTAGTTATCCAAATAAAATCATAGAAGTCTATTTTGGCAGCCCACTGTAAGCCTTATCACATTCTATAAAGTTTTCTTCTCACATTATCACACACTGTTGTACACATTGAGAGTCGTGTGAGTGTGTTTGCCCGGACTTGATGCGTGATTTTCATTTACATACGTATATATATATATATATACTTATATATATATATATATATATATATATATATATATATTTTATACGGACTAACATTGTCGAGTTATGCCTCGATTGAGCCTAGACTTTGGTCTGGAGCGTTTATTGGCTATTATATATATAGTTATATATAAATTATTGTCAGACTCTTTCTGATGAGCCTAGACTTCGGTCTGGAGCGTTTAATTGCTTTTATTTATATATATACTTATATATATAAATTGTGGTAAGACTCTGTCTGATGAGCCTAGATTTTACATCCGGTGCGTTTAATTGCTTTTTATATATATATATATATCCGATGAGCCTGAATTTCATATCCGGAACATTTACTATATATTTACATTCCTATCAGGCCTGAAGTTTCTTAGTGGCTTTTTACTGACTTTCTTTACATTTACAGTCGTCATAAGCGGAGTTCACTTCGTGGCGGTTGATAGCTTTTACGACTTTATTTACATTCAAGTCACTTTGGAGTTCACTTTCGTGGCGGTTGATAGCATTATTGCTTTATTTACATTTTCGATCCCCATGGAGTTGCTTCGTGGTGGTTGATCATGCATATATATATATATATATATATATATATATATATATATATAATTGCTTACTACTTTCCATATAAATTGCAGTATCATGTGAGCCTAAGAATCATGTGATCACAGATTTAGTCTACTGAATCTAGATTCGGTTTCCATGATGGACATTTTCTAGCTGTAAGCAACTTGTACATTATTTACAGTGTTTGAATTTCCTTGGATGGCTATCATGCCCATAAGGAGTTCGGCACTGCTGTATATTATTTTCTCGCAGATACCTCGCATCTCGAAAATAAAAGCAAACAAGCCGAACATTTAGATAATAAAATGGAAGTATCAAAGGCCTCAATTACTATTGAGCACATGGTTTGAAAAACCATTTTTATAAAACCTCATTGCTATATCTGGTTAAAACTAAATTTTTCTATAAATTCAAACCCTTATATATAGGTGCGAACGAGGTACATCACTACTTTCAAATAATTGCACATTGATCTGCACACACACACATTCATATAACAGTTTCTTTGAGAAGTGGCGGTCACCGTGGCAACACGGATGTCGGGGGTGCCTAACACCTTCCCTCCGTATAACCTAGCCCTCGAACCCTTAATGAATCTCGGTTTACGAGACCGGTTTAGCGATTGTCACATCATCGGGTCGATGTTCAACGGCACCGGTTGCGTTGGTGCAACCAGTTAAATACACCAACTAGCGACTCTTAAAGTTAAATCGTCGACATTACACATGTCAGACCTTTTTCACTTATTTTTTTAAATAAATCTCACATTAACATGAGAACACCAAAAGAACAATAACTAAAAAGGACATCAAAAAATTCCAACGTCGATATATATATATATATATATATATATATATATAATTTAGAAACTAGAAGGTACATATTAAGGAGGTGTTTGTGTTGAAATTTGAATATTTGAATAAATCACTATTCATTCGATTTGCTATTTGAATAAAATTTTTCGAATGGTAGAATCAAATTGATTTTTTCATTTGAATGGTTAAGTGTAATTTTTTTCGGCTGAATGAATCATTTTATATTTAATTTTTTTACAATATTAAGTAATATTAAATAAATTTACAATAATTTTGAATTTTTTTCAGTGGGATAAAATAATAAAAAATTGTTATTAAGATATTTCAAATATATCAATTATCAAATAACTTTTTTCATTATTCAAAATTCTACTTCATTTATCTCATATCTATTATATATACTAAATCACAGTACATAACATAATAAATTGACATCTGTCCTTTTATAATTTCAACACATGTCCATCCTATTTAATAATCCATATTGTGCTTCACAAAAATACCCTTGACATACCGCGCGTCTAAAATAACAATTGAGGTCGTAAAAACCCTAAATACAATCCCCTAATTCTCCAAAATGTGTAATCATACATTCAGATGTAGAAACTATTGCTCTCGAGTTTCAGCAGCGATTCACAATTAAACAAAAATAACAGCCATCATCACTAACTTCTCTTTGTATCCTGAATTTTTTCGTCAGATTTGCCCATATATATAGGCGCCAGAAGATTTTATTTTTTGCTTGTGCAAAGGCTAAATACGTACACCTAAACCAAATGAATCAGGCCTATATGGTTCTCTGTCCACCATGGACAAAGTTTCACCCCTACTTAGTTCAAGTAATACCAATTCCATTCACCTGGGTACCCCTACTCTGTCCTTTTCTGCATGAAGATTGAAGTTTCTAAGATGTGACAAGTGACGCTCGAGGAGTTTATAAAAAGAATTGGAACAGGAGGAATAATGCTGCATTGAGGATGAGGAAATTTTTTCACTGCTAAGTTAATTGAATTAATTAGTTGAAGAGCTGTTGTTCGGATTGAGTACCGATTTTTAAGTAAGTTTTCCTTTTAAAATTCATCTGTTTTGATCTAATTATGGTTACTGCTGTAGATATACTGTATTTTTTTCTTGGTTTTGGCTGCGAGCTTTTGCTTATTGATGAAATCTTATCAATTAATCAAGCACTGGTAAATATTTCATGTTTTAGCCAAGAAGCGGATTGTTTTTTTCTGATCATATGCGTTGTTGGCATGTCGTATCTAATGTCTTGTAAGTATTTATTCTCTTTATATTAGTGGATTATGTTCTATTTGGTTAATCTGAGTTTATGTTGAAATGTTAAATGTTAATTATGTGTATGTGTATGTATTTGGAAGTTTGTGAAATGAGGAATGATCTGATAAGCTAGAACTGTTGCTAACTTGAATTCATTAAATTATTATCTGCATAATTTGTAATATTTATGCTGATACGTTTTTATGAGATTATAAATTTCTGTGCATACGTTCTTATGTTATCTCTTAATTTATTGATTAAAATCCCTAAATCACTACTATAAATCTAAACAATTCTTAGATTTATATAAACTGTTTTGATATTTTCCTTTGTAATTTATTATCCTTTGTAATTTAATTGTTATATTATCCTTTGTAATTTAATTATGATATTATCCTTTGTAATTTAATTGTTATCTCTTAATTTATTGATTATAATCCCTAAATCACTACTATAAATCTAAACAGTTTTTTTGATTTATATCAACTATTTTGACATTATCCTTTGTAATTTAATTGTTATCTCTTAACTTATTGATTATAATCCCCTAAATCACTACTATAAATCTAAACAGTTTTTATATTTATATCAACTATTTTGATATTATCCTTTGTAATTTAGATGACGACTAGGTACGATTTTGTTGATGACATCAGCCTTGTCAAAGAGACATGGAAGATTAAAGTCAGGATAACTCGACTCTGGAATATGCCAAGCTTCAACAAAGCAGACTACATAAACAGCATCGAGATAGTATTGTTGGATGAAAGGTATATATATATACACACACATACACAAACACATATATACGCAACTCCTAATTACAACATCTTACCATATGCATATTATACTTTTATAGAAAACCAAAATACAAGCCAGTATCAAAAGGTCTCTTTTTACAAAATTTCAAACTTCAGTCAAGGAACAACAAGTCTTTATAATCACCAATTGAAAAGTATCTTAATTCTGGTAATAATATGCACCCTTCTTTCCCTTTTTCTTTGGATTTTGATATTGTGTATGAAGGGGTCTCCAATCCTCTAATCTCTGTTTGTTCATTTATTTTCTTTTATTACCTTAAAAATCAATTTATTTGCTTTAAAGTGTTTGTTTCATAGTGTTTGTTTGAAAGTGTTAATACTAGTGTATGACAGAATTGTTTGTTTTGTTTAATTTTAATATTTCAGATCTCAATCGCCTAAATGTTCGTATTAATTTCTTCGTCTCTGTTTCTGTTCCCCTCTACAAGTTTCTACAAATTGACTTGCCAAAATGAAAGTTTCCACAAATTGTTACATACTAGCGATGCAATCCGTCGACTTGGCATATACCACCGGGAAACAATATAGTTCAATCGATTTCCGAGCTTGCGAATTGAAACTTGGCCCTCTTTACCAGGTATTTTTATTTTTTGGTGATGTTATTGTTGAAAAACAGTCTTGTAGATGACCCAAAAATTGATTACTTTTGTTCATTTCACCAACCCTTTTTTGGGCTTTTCAAGAAATTGCTTCCTCATTGCTTGCCTTACTGTTTCTTTTGTGGGTCTCTTTTTATTATAGTTTATTAACTCTTACCCCCTTTTGTTATTACTTTAAGCTATCTATCTTTTTACTTGATTTTGTTTTTGAGATTGGTATTCATTCTATGGGATGGGTTTGATGGTGCAAGTTATTATATTGATGCTGAAAATCTGTGGCTTTGCTACTTTATTGGTACTTCAAGGATCTGCAGGTAATTCTATAATTTTTTTACTGTTTTATTTGATTTGTTCATAGTCCATATATATGACAACCCATTTTGTTATTTTGTCAAATACTTGGTGGGTTTAATGATTTTTAAGTTTTGGTAAAAATTTTAGATATATGGAGTTTGATCAATTTTATCTTTTGCCAATATGGTTTCTGTTATGTGCTATTTTTTTTTTAAATTAGTCTTATGTTAAAAAGATTCAGATTTTATGCAGAGGCTTTTGCATTCAAGATTGAGGGATTCTCAATCCTTCATTTTTGTGATGTTAGCATAATTTCATCTGTAAAAATGACAATCTGATTGAGTTTATAGTTCTTAATTTTGATTTTTCGAGGTAGAACTCAATTAGCTATCTGCGAAAAAACTATTTCACTAATATCACTCAATTGAAAAATTACTATGTTTTTAGCCTCTTAGCTTCATGAGCCCAGCTGAGAATCTATTTATTTATTATTTGCATTGAAACTTAAATTTGAGCTGTTTATAAGCTTCTGCAGCTTGCATTAAATTTGAACAGATTTCTTGACACAAAAAAATAAGCCTAGCAAGTAGGATTTCCACCCCAAGGGCAAAAGCTTAAAAACCAAGAACAGATATTAGTCTAGCAAGACAAACAATACCAGAAGTATACCACACTGGCTTACATGATTACATGACTATTCAAGACATTAATTCTTACCCATGGTTTTAGCTAATTGGTGTTTGTTCTGATCGCTGCAATTTGGAAAGAGTGTTGAGTTTTCAAATATTAAATGTGGCTAGAAGGTTTAAGAAACTTCAAATTCCGGCAACCACTCTCCGTCGCACAATCTCTGAGCTTTGGAAAGAGAGAGACAGAAAGCTAATCAGCTCTGAGATCCATGGTGAAGGAGACGGAATACTACGATGTTCTTGGGGTTAGTCCCGTTGCCATTGAAGCCGAGATTAAAAAAGCTTATTACATCAAGGTATTTCCCCTTTTTTGTCTTTTCATCATCTCAATTATAAAATCTACTGCTACTATGGTTACCATCATTGGATGGGTTTTTTGAAAAATTATTATGTTAGGAGCTGAGTAAAGAAGTATAAGAGGCTTAAATTGCACAGTCGTTTTTAGGTTTTTGATTTCGAATTTGAATGGAACCTAACAACATATATATGTAGCTAATTTTGGAGTATTATAATATTAGATATATGTAGCAAATGAACTATGAGTCAATTTCACTCACCGATTTTTCAAATTGGAAGGACTGATTCTTTAAATTGAAAGGATCGACTTACGTCATTGATATTTTGTGAAGTGTTAGACTGTTAGTGAATTCAATTGGTTTTTAAATTAGTTGGGTTTCAGTGCAAAACTTATTGCAAGGAGTTTCAACTTGCATCATATTGTTCACTGTTGAGTGATGAATATATCAACTCATTACTCATCACATGATCATCAATTAAGTGATTTATGACTCGACATATGAGATAGTTTAGTCGGTGCTTCATTTGATTGGATTATTATCAATTTTATATATCCCTTTAAATTTGTTAGCTTTGTCGAGGTGTAATATGTGTAGGCATACACATGTGCCAAGAGTTGATTTATTGGTATTCCAAAATTGGAGGACTCTAAATCTGTAGATAATATTAATTTCTGCTGACTTCTGTATTTTTTTGGGGTAATATATGCAAATATGCAACTGAAATGATTAAATGCCAAAACACTATAAAATGACATTCTTTTGATATGCGCCATGTATTCGATATGTTTGACTTGATATATATTTTTTGGATAATATATTGTTCTGTTTACCTTATTTTAGTTTTTGGAGAACTAAGTTTTGCCTTGGAGAAATGCGTTAAGATGTCCTGGTGATAAACTGTGAATTTATGAAGTCTTATGTGAGTTACACACGGTATAAGATGCCTGGTGATGACCTTTGAAGTAGTGAAATGACTGAAGTCTTACGAGTTACACATTACTAGATACGGATACTTAACCCTGACCATCAAATTGACATTTGTCTCCATGGCCCTTAGACCTTAAATATTGCTCTTTCAGTTTCCATCTTTGTCATTGGACTACCGTGTTCATTATGGCCAGGAACATGAATATTGGATCATTGGTCAACCTTTAAGTTCAAATATTCCCTTTACATTTTCAGTTCATTAATGATTTTAGTACTTCAGTTGTTTTACTGTCTTGCATGAAATATTGTATATGCTTGTATTCCAGCTCTCACTTTCTATGTTAGCAATTTATGTATTAATGAGTATTGACAGTATGTAGAAAGCTATTTGTTTTATCACCTCTACTAAAAATGAATTCAGGTTGATATAATAAAGGCGATTTGGAGAAAGGACGGGAGTTTTAATTCCTTTCCTCTACAAAGTTTTGAAAGAAGTCAGGGAAATGATTGTATATATGCATGTCAAAATACAAGTGAAAATATATACCTCATAGCTGATTCTTTGTGCGCAAGTAAAAATTAAAGACAATGAAAGGTAAGTGAACTATACTAATCTTCAGGTGCATAGTAGATTAGTTACTTGCACAAAATGTTATTGTATATTTTTCTATCATCCTCCTAATGTGTATTCTTTTGATTTCAATAGACTAGGCTACAAGTTTATTCAGTGGTATCTCCTTTTGATGATATGTTAACAAGCTTACCTCTATGCTATAACTCCATTAGAATTTTGTACATTTAGTAGATGTAGTGATTAGAGAAAAAAATTTTGCTCATCCGACATGGTATGAATCATCGAATTTGAACGCATGAATAATAATGCTTTGAAAAAGACGTGATTCATTAAGTAAAAGATGTTAACCGATGTAAGCTATACTCAAAATTTCTTTGTTTTACCTCAAAATGGGATTATGATGTTGATGATTAAATTGATGCTTTTCTTTGTTGGTTTTTTATTTTAATTGATTTGTTAATTAGGATTGTCTCGCACCTAATTATATATTAGTATTGGTTTCTTGATTTACTAATGTTTGATTTTTTGTTATGTTTTGTACATAATTTATTTCACCACCATGACGTTCCTTCTTCGAATGAGGTGATTAGCCGAATAAGGGGTGCATATCGAAAGAAAAGTGAAAATCTCTTAATTTTATGCTACGAAATGAATTGTGTATTTTAAGTTCTTTTTTGACATGAATATCAAACAAATTATTAAATTCATTATTCAAACTCCCCGTGCATTGCACGGGCTACCAACTAGTTGTCCCTAAGGCTATCTATATATAGTATGATCTATATATAGTATGGTCATGCTTATTTCTAAGCCTTTTGGTCGAGTTTTTATCAGAAAAGGATTTATCACTAAAATCTTTTCTTTATCCCACTTTTTATCCCCATTTTCTCTCCTATTTTTTCTCATCCATATCTTTTAGGTTTTATTCAAATATTTAATTTTTTGTTCTTAATTGCACACACAGTGTATGCCACATATATTATTATATCAATAACTAGGGAGCCAATATATGAGTAGGAGTTGAAAGTTTTGAGGAGTTGAACCAATAATAGAAAATAAGGCCATAAATGAAGTATACGCCGTCCAAAAGAAAATTCCCATTTTAAACTTTGAAGAATTGTAATGGCTATGGGCCACATGGCCCAATGGTTAATTAAGGTTTTACAAATGTGAAGATGGGCCAATTTGGCTAAACCAATGATGGAGGGCACGATTTTAGGAAAGGTGGGCCTCTTTATTTAATTTCTTGGGCTTATAAGTTATAACTAATTGAGAAATAAGAAATTTATAATTACAACAAACAATTAAAAGTTACTTAATTAATTTATTTGTAACGGTCATAATTTCATTTTTCAAACGTTCTGTTTAAAAATCAAAACATCTTAAAATGATTAATTTGGTTAATAAAGTTTTGAACCATAACCGTATAGTTTCAACCCAACCCAACCCATATTAAAAATGGTTAATATAGTTTTAGTTCTTAAATGAAACTATAACTATATTTTGAAAATCAAAACCAACCCATAACCATATTTTGCCAGGCCTAGTCCAAACCCAATTGAACGGAGTTGACCCGGAGTCCTTCAGTCCACAAATGTCTCTTCCAATTTCCCCTCTTCTTCTTCTTCTTCTCAATTATTCCCTCTTTTATTTTGTGGAATTGCTTTGGGATTTGAGATGCATGTTTTAAAATTATTTAGGTTGCCTTTTTGTTGTTGTTGGGGTTTGATTTAGCAAATCGTATTATCTCTTATTTAAACAATTATGTTTGCCTTTACTTAAAAAAAGAAGAAGAAGCAAATCAGGATCTAATTAAGGTTGTTGGGCTTACCATGTCCAAATAACTGGATGTTGTAATATGGTAATGGTTGGATAAGTAAAAATTGAGCTAACAAAGTCCAAACAAGATAATTCATGACAACTAATCTGAGTGTATGAAAAGTAGAATAGGTAATAATTATATCTTTAAATGAGTTTGAATATTAAGTTGCAGAGACAATATATCATGGAAATTGATTTTTTTACATGACTTTTTGATATTTCTATATGAAAAGTGTCGTTATAGATGTATAACAACGGTAAAAACCGTCGCTATACGATCTATAGTGACGATTTTCATGTAGAAATATCAAAAAATCATGAAAATATCAATTTCCTATATCATTTCCTTGACATCTTTGTACCTTGAGGTCAGTTTTTTTCACTAAAAATAGTTCTGATTTGAGAGATTTTTTATGTGGGTATTTGTGATATTTTCTTAAAGTTGCTTTTTTTTTTTAAATAAATAAATTGTGAGATGCGTTTCTATTTCACTTTTTTATGATGGACTTTTTTTATTTGGGTGTGAAAATAGGGGTTTTAGATGTCAATTTTTGCACCTTTAGAAACTGCGGGATTAGAACAACTCAAATTTTGTGAACGAAGTGGTGACCCTCTTATGAGAATATTCTCCTCCAGTGGATCCGGAACATTGCCATGTGACTGTGAGGTTTCTTTAGCTTCTTTATGGATATTTTAGCAATTCAGTGTTTCAGAAATTCACTTCAAAATTTCTTAATAGGAGACAATTCAAGGATCAAAATTGACCATACAACATGCTATATATTAAAAGAACCGTATGACGCCCAATTTATCCTCTATAAGCCCAAAAAGGAAATACAAACAGCCTTCCCTCAAAAAAAATCTCAACTTTATGCAATACCCATCAAACTACAATTTATAGCAACAATCAACAATTAATACCTAGAACTTTTACGGGCGCGAACGAAGTAGGGAGTTTTACCTTAGCAGATCGGTGAAACAAGAGATGGCCGGACAAATTTTTCGAGGGAGGTTTATTGCTTGCAGTGAATCGGATGAAGGGGGTTTCAAATTTAGGAGATTTGCTCTAACCGAATTGGTGAAACGAGAAAGTAAACGAGAGGGTTTTTTCGAGCTAGGCGTGTTGCTTGCAGTGAATCGACTAGAGCTTGCAATGAATCGACGATAGTTTTTTTTCGAGCTAGGTTGTTGCTTGCAGTGAATCGAGCGAAGGTCTCATTTTGTTTTGACTAATAACATTGTGAGGAGAGAGAAAAAATAAATTGGGTTTTAAATAGCTATGCTGGATAAGGGGGTATGTTAAATAAGGAGGTATGCCCCTGATCCCTTATGTGTGTGTGTGTGTGTATATATATATATATATATATATATATATATATATATACACACACACACACAGAGTTCGCTTCTCCAAATGAACCATAGGAGCAGTAAAAGCAACCCATTTATAACGATTGTTTTTCTATCGCTATAGTATAGAAAGTCAGTTTTCTATGCTATAGCGATGAAAAAAAACCGTCATTATAGCCGGTTCGTTCTTAGTTCGCTCCTTCCAATTCGTTAGAGAGAGCCGGACTATATATATATATATAGTCAACTATACCTTACAGTAAACTCACTATACCTTACTTTACTAACAAAAAAATAATTTTTTGTTAACAGGGTTAAGTTTTTGAACGGAAAAGTGACGTGAAAAAAAATTAAATTACTGAATCCTAGTCATTACACACATAAGCTATAGCCCACCTGATTCGATCTGACCCATGCCCACCCAGCCCAGCCGATTCAATCTGACCCATCTCATTTCAGCAACGTTAAATTAAGAGTTCAACAGTTCAGTTCAAAAGGGGCTTAGCTTAGGGTTCTTCGTAAGAGTAAAGTGTTCAGTTCAAATTGGCAAATCCTTAAAGTAATTGAGAGTAAGAGAGTTATACTAAAGTGTATGTAGAGAAGATGAGTACTTCAAGTGGGGTAGAGAGCTCTTATAGAAGAAAAATGGTGAGCATATCTGCAGATTCGCAATGCGACACTGCCTCATTCAATCCCATCATCTGCAGATGTGGAATCGTTGCACCCATGTGGGAAGCATGGAAAGATGGAACCCTAGATCCAGGTAGACGATTTGTTGGTTGTAGCAGGTATAAGGTATGTGAATTTTGCAATCTTTTTTTTTTTAAAAATTATATGAAATAAAAAAATGGGATTTAAATGTCACAAATCTTCCTCTATTGTATCTTCTGAGCAGGATCCAAAGATGTATTGTCGATTTTTCAAGTAGTGTGACCCTCCATTCACTGAAAGATCAAGGGAAATGATAAAAAAAATCGAGGGATGAACTATGCTACGCGAATGAAAAAATACAACGGTTGAATTTTTTTAAGAATGGAAGTGAATCAAGTGTGCTCAAAGAATTGAAGAGGGAAAATTCCCAAAAAAACAAAAAAAAAAACTCCAAAGGATGTGGCTTTTTCTAATTTAATTTGTTCATGGATGATGTTTTTAATTTTTTGTAGTAATAGTGGTTTAAACCAACATTGGGCAAAATGATTGTAATATTTTGGGATGGTTTGTGTTTTATTATTTTTGTGGAAGTTTGGTGTTTGAAGGTTATGATTGTAAATGGGGAAGTCTGGATTTTGAATCCTTGATTTTAATGAATGGAATGGAAAAACAGAGCATTTTGCTCTTTTGGTGTATTTGGTATCGTAATCTAACTAACATATAGAATGCAAAAACAGAGCATTTTGCTCTTTTGGTGTATTTGGTATGGTAATCTAACTAACATTTGGTATTTGGTATTTGGTATGTTAGAAATAGAAATGCACCATAATGACAAAGCTAAACAGAGCATATTGCTCTTTTGCCATGGCATTGCTATGACAAAATTTTACCAAAATTCTATGACATTATTGAGATCTATTAGAAACAGAACTGCACCATTTATCAGTAATGATTGTCCAACAGAAAATGTCACAACCAAACTGTAATCTATACCAAACCAAACCACAATAATAAATGTCACACCCAAACTGAAATATACTGTTTTGTGAAAATCAAACTAAAATACATTTATAAACAGTCAATAACATTGATAACCATCTGTAGCATCAGTTGGTACTATTTGCCCAAAAATAATCAGCAAATTGTACCAACTAAGAAGTTATACCATACACATATAATCAATTATACCAAAAAAGTATGACCAACTTTCTCATACATATATAACCCCATATACCAAACTATTATGACCAACTATTCCAAAACACTATGTCCATACCAATTCTGAAACTATACCAAAAGACTATGACTAGCTTTCTCATACATATATAACCACATATACCAAAATATTATGACCAACTATTCCATAAAACTATGCAAAGAGCTGACAAATTATACCAAAAGTACACCAAATATATCATTCTTCTTGCATGCTACTACTACTGTTTTGTGTTACTTTCATCCTTCTGCCTTAGTGTTTTAAATGGCCAACATGTTGAAGACTGTGACCCTCTAGTGTATGCTTCTCTTTTCCTTGTATTTTCGTGGTTTGGTGGTGTAGAAGCTGCAGTGCAAACTTCCCCAGTTGTTATTGAGGTCTTCTTTTTTCTCACAAGGGTTGGAGTTGGCATCTGTTTAGAACAAGTATAAACAGTTAATAAACATAGGTAACTTCTTTTAACTATCAATTAAAGTAAGAAATTTAGAAATAACTGGGTAGAACTTATACTTACAAAGGTTACTTTATTTTTTCCAATCTCACTTGCATTGTCAACCCTTTTACCTTTTTCAGTACACTATGGAATAGAATAGGAATAATCAATAAAGAATTGCAAAGATATGAAAATGGGTATATATAAGAATAAAACTTACAACATTTTCAGTAGGTGGTCACTTGTTTTTTTGCTCTTATTTTTAGCCTTGGGGATTGGAGTTTTTGGGTATGCAGGTAATGTCCAGGCAAAGTTGGGTGCTGTGGACACTTCAGTTGATTGTGACCCTCTCCCTTGCATAAACTGCAGTGCATCTTCCTCCCTTTCCTTAACACCCTACCCACCTTCCCACTGTTATTTGCTCCATCCTCCCACTCATTTTTTCTTCTTAACATTTTTGGCCTTCCTTTCAACTTGTTTTTCATAGGTGGAGGTAACAAGATATCATAAGTCCCAAAAATCTTCCTCATTCAACACTTCTAAGGTATGAGAATAAGGCTTAATGTAAGTGTCTCTAGTGTACCTGTGAGCCACATAATCTATTGGGTTTCCATATATAGAATGAATTGCCCTAACAACATGACAACAAGGAATTCCTTTCAAATCCCACACCCTACATGCATAACTTTTCTCCACAAGGTTAACAGTTTATGTGAGACCCCAGATTTTATCAATAAAGATTTAAATTTTGTCAAAATAAATTTTTTATATTATGGTGTGAATTTGAGATAATATTATAGTTGTGGGTAGTATTAATAAATTTTACAAAGTATGCAAGTGGTTATATTATATTCGATTGGTGGGAATATTTGGTTTAGCAGGGAATATTAAATACAACTACTCAATCATTGGTGGACCTAGCAAAATTATTGTCGGATTGAGAAAGCGACAAAATATTTTATTGAAATAACGGCGGAAGTTTTTCTGGTAGTTCTTGTTGAACTACTTTCGGTAGTAAAAAAATACGATGTCGTGTGGTTGCGTAAGTAGCGCGGTATTGATTATTGATGCTTATGTGAGAAGTCACCGGTTTGATTCCATTATTGTCGATTAATAATATGAATTATTATAGCGATAATGACGTTTTGTTTTATTCAGTATTATTAACGTAATAAAAGCGAAACATCTTTTTATATAAAATAGAATACTTTATTAAAGTTATTACATAAATAGAATATATTATATTTTATTATGCATAGTGTTGCATAGTGTTTTCAGCATAGTGTTTTGCATAGTATTGCATAGTGTTTGCATAGTAAAATGTTTTTTATATAAATAGAATATATTATATTTTATTTAAAAGATTTTTCTTTAAATATGGACCGTCAGATTAAAGTAAATCAATCTGGACCGTTCATGGATTAATTCTTATGCATTCCATTTTCCTATAAATAGAAGCTCATTCCTTCATTATTTTCTTACGAATTCATTGAAACTCTAGAGAGAGAAATTATAGAGAGAAGCTATAGAGAGAAAATTATAGAAAGAAGAAGAGTATTCGCTACTTCACTACTTCTATATTAGGTTCTTTTTACGGTGAGGGTGTTATTCTTTCTTCTTGAAGAGAACACATTATTCCATTCATTATTATTACATTGGAATAACTTTGTAAAAGTGGCATACCTATACATAACTTTGTGTCATGGCATACCTATACTTGGTGAAATCCTTATGTTATTCCATTACTTATTATTACATTGGAATAACTTTGTATCTGTGAGTTTACCCTATACTTGGTGACATTCTTCTATTATTACATTGGAACATCACATACATGTGTTTTACACCGGACTGGTTAGATTTTATTATTACATTGGAACATCACATGCATGTGTGTTTTACGGGACTGGTTAAAATCTTTATCATTACATTGGAATATCTATCGTGTGTTTTACACAGGATCTGGTTCCATCTTTATTATTACTGTTGGAACATCTGTCGGTGTGAATTTCACACGACTGGTTCCGTTATTATTATTATTACATTGGAATAACACCTACATCGCAATACCGCATGCATGGTGATTTCTTTTGTTATTCCATTCTTTATTATACCCGGTTGGTTAAAACTTTGACTTCTATACTCCATGAAATTAGTAGAATATCCTTGATATTTGCGTTTCATCGATATCTTTTCATGGAAATATTCTTACGATCATTCTTGAATTTACTCTCACTAAAGCTTGAAAGATCGTGTTGACAATTTGGACGTTAATAATTCATGGATTAAATAATTCTTGAACTTGTTTTATTGAATTATTATGTCATTGTCATCATCCTCATGTTATATTATGTTATCTTTGGCTTACGTGCATAGATGAACTTAGTATGATTATGACCGAGGATCATTCGGTATAATCATGACTTGATATAAATGATGTGACAAAAGTCCTCGGTGGCACTGTAATGCAAAGTGATGGATAGTTTTGGTATGATTATGACCGGGGGTGATTCGGTATAGTCGTGACCATTGATAATTTGATGAAAATCCTTGGCCGTAGTAATACGAGGGATGATTAGATGTGGTGGTTTATTTATTGTTGAGTCTCAATGATAAAAATTGATGAAAACCTTTTAAAACCTAAAAGATAGTAGACTTTATTCTCTACTTGACTCTTTTAATAGATTGTTTATTCATTGTGATTAAAGCTGGTTGTCTATTGTATTTTATCGGTTTAACACTTTGTTGAAGGCTAATGATAATTTATTCGCATTATCTTAGTCATAATATTTCTTCTTTGGGCTAGTTGAGCTCACCCTTTCTTTCCTTGTTCTCTTGAAATGAGAACATATTTGAGACGAGTCGGGGAGCAGAGTAATGGTCCGAGGAGGATAGCATTAGTAGTCCTCACTATTACGTGAAATAGTGTGATAATAGTTGTAATGAGGACTCCTTTTGAGTTTGTATAATATCTAGTAGATAATATTTGTATTCAAACTCACGGTTTATGTCGTATTATACGGCGAGTTATATTAGTAAGTTGTATTTGAATTTATGTACCATGTAAGTGGCGACCCAAGATGGGTGGCGTATACCTAATTTTGGGGGCGTCGCGGTTGGTATCGAGCTTTAGGATATGATCCCCTGGTGAGATGTGAGATAAGAACTAGGAGGGGAGGACGGGAATTCCTTCGCTAGTATGACCTACCTAAATTTATTTGGTATTTAATTGGTCGGTCGAGTATAGGGATAATATGTGATATGTTAATTAACCCTTATTTTATGGCGGTATTTGAAAATGGCATCAGAGAATGTTGAGAATAGCAATGGAGCGTGAGAGGCTGTTGATTCTCCACAGATCAATAATCGAGGACAATGTACAACGGGATGGCGATAATCCTCCCGTAAATAACAACACCGATCAATTGACTAACGACTGAGACGTTTAAAAGGTTTTAGAATTAAATGCAACATCGAAAGCGACTCTGTTCAAAAGCGTAGGTGGAAACACGGAAAACTCTCGGCGGTCACCGCTAAACAATTCAAGGAGTTGGGACCACCGGAGTTTAAGGGAGAGCCAAAACCACTTACGGCGGAAGCATGGATTAATGATTACAAGATATTTGATGTCTTGGGATGCTCGAGGAGCAAAAGGTTCCTTTTGCCGCCTTTATGTTGCGCGGAGAATGATTCTTTGGTGGGAATCGATAAAAGCGTACTCAACTCTTTGTCTTGAAGATATCTTGGGAGAAGTTCGGGAGAGTCGTTCAACGACAAATACTTTCACGAAAGTATTCGCCACATGAAGGAGGTGGAGTTTATCAAGTTGGAACAAAACAATATGACCGTGTCGCAATACGAGGCAAAATTTGCGGAGTTATCACGATTCGTCCCACTTGGTGGATAATGAAGAGAGAATGGCGCGAATGTTTTTAAGAGGTTTGAAGCGGAGATACGTCAACATCTTATTTCTCATAAAGCGTGTTTTTATTCGAGATGTTGTAAATAGGGCTCGATTAGTGGAAGTAGCGATAACGAGTCAACCTTAACTAAAAGAAGCGGCCGTGCAAAATTATAATACCGGTGAAAGTAGTCATCGAGCGGTGACAACAAGCGTGGAGGAATCAACAGGCGGATATGGTAACCACTTCGGTGGTAATCGGGGCCAAAATAATAAGAATGGACATTTCAAGAAAAGGAGATTCAACAATGATGGAAAGCGCCAAAGACCAAGCTTTTTGTTGTTAAGGAAGGAGAAGGACCACCTATCATATGCTTCAAATGCGGAGGAGAGGGACACATCGATCCGGAATGCGCCATGCCATCAAAGCATGTTATAATTGTGGAAGAGAAGGCCACTTAGCTCGATTTTGTCGATTTCATCAAGACTTAATTCAACTAGGATGGAGGCACCAAAGGTGTCCCCGGACAAACCCAGGCCGTAGTTTAAGAGAAGCTTTTTTTTTTTCTTCTCGTGACGAGGAACACCGAATAAAATTATCACGGGTAAGTTAATCGTAAGCTCTTGCGAAGTCTATACCTTATAAGATACTGGGTTCTACCCATTATTTTATCTCTCTTGCTTGCGTTTAACGTTTAAATTTGACTCAGGAGAAATTAGACTTTGATTTATCTATTGAAACTTCGTTGGGAGAAACCTTCGTTACCTCCAACATTTTATTAATCTTGTTGTTTCAAATAAACACTTTCACGTTACTGTCTATCTTATCTCTTTAAAAATACTTGCCTTTGAGGTAATTTTTGAAAGCGATTGATTAACTACTCATTATTCTTTTTGTAAGGTTGTTAGCTTTCATATTCCTAACCAACCTGTTATCTGAATTCAAAGTAACCAAATCCTAAAGTTAATCTTTGTTATATCAAGCCATAAGTAAAGAGCCCGATCCTTTCGTTGTTGACTTCCTTGTGTGGAATGCACGAAGCCGGACTTTACGTAGGCGACGTCATGATGAAGATGGCAAGTTGATAGGTATCATTGTGAGGTCTTTATCCAGGTTAAGGGATAGAAGTCACGATTGGTATTAATGTGACGTACTATCCAAGTCTTGGGCGAGAAGTAATGATTTTGAATGATATTTCTATCATTAATAAATTTCTTGGCGTATTCTTGAAGACTTCCTAGCCTACCCTAGAGCGTGAAATCGAATTTTGTATTGACCCCAAAGACAAAACCCATTTCTTAAACCCTCAAATATTTCTTCAACTAAAAGGATCTCATTTACGTGGATTATGATGAAAGTCATAATAAAAGTATAGAACTAATAAAAATCATGGGTATATGAAGTATTAGTAAGTTTTATGATGAGTTATGTTGGTTAGTATGTGAAAACATGAAAGTTTCTTAGAAATCACAAAGAGTTGAAAATCGATTTTAGTGAAAAGCGTAACATGAAATTCAATTGACCATATCTCCTGTTATATTTTGAATTTTTGAATGTGGTCAAGTCCTAGAGTTAGATCTATGAGTTACCTAACTAATCCAAGTGGAATTACTGGAAAAGGTGTTGTAGATTTTTGTGTGGACTGATTTTAGCAAAGGAGTGCAAAGCTGCAAAAACCGAAAAAAGCTTCTGCCATGATTTTAGAGAGGCTGTTTCGGCCACTTAAATTATGAGAAAAATTCTGGCCTTTTGGGACATGAAAGTATATGGTATAAAGTACCTCCTGTCCAAAAATGAGCTCATTTCGACTTAAAATGAGCAAGTTATGACTATTTCAATATTTAGGGTTTTTTCGAAAAAAACGCTTATAACCGGAGTTCTATAACTCCGATGACCATGAAATTTAAACTGGAAGCTCACGTTAACATGTGTAAGGTCCTGCCAAGATTTGGGAATTTTGGAGTTAAACTTGAGGTAGCTAATTTCTTAAGGAATTAAGTGGAAATTGATTTTAAAAAATAGTAAATGAATTTTAAAAATTCGAGAAAATATATTTTCATTATGGGACTATATTATGCTAAATCCCAGAAAAGAAATATTTTTAGGGCTGATTTGGTATTTTCATGAAAATAGTTTAATTCTGAACATATGAGTTAAATATGTTATGTGAAGTAACAAAGTTGAAAATAGGATTTTTTATGGCTAGAGAATCCTATATAGAGTATATGCATATTTTTGATGAGGATTTGATAATTGGTGATGATATCTTATGAGTATGGCATTTTGAATGATTAAATGCATTATATGGTAAAGCGTAAACAATTGAGATAAATTGTTTATAAATTTAAAAAGTGATTAAAATATTGTTATAATATTAATGATATTAGATTATGAGATTATTAAGTGATTGATAACATGGGGATATTCTTGAATTCGGATAAATTATATTATAAATGTTTAATATTTATCCTTTATCTCATTTGATTGATTCTTTATATCATTATCCTCATGTTTATATTATGTTGAAAGTCATACGTGGCTGTAGTGCATAGATGGACTTGGTATGATTATGACCACGGATTATTCGGTATAATCATAATTAGTAAATGAATACACAATTATCTTTGGTAGTAGTGCATGGATAATTTGTGGTCGTGATACTAATAAATATCCTTGGCACGTAGTGCGGGGATGATTCGATGATGTGGATTAATTATTGAAGTGAGTCTCAAAGAATGAAATATTAATTCATGGATGCGTTCAAAGTCATCTCGTGGCTTACGTGCATAGATGGACTTGGTATGATTATGACCGAGGATTGTTCGGTATAATCATAATCAGTAATTGAAAACACGAATATCCTTGGCGATTTGGTGCATGGATAATTCGTGGTCGTGATACTATTAAGGCTGCGTCTTAGCATTATTGGTTTTCTGAGTTGTATATCTTTAGCTTTGTAGTGCAAAGATGAATTGTTAATGAATAGCTGGCATGATTTCAAAGATGAATTTAATATTTTTAAGCGATAAAGGTATTCAAGGTATCCTCATCTCTTTATCATATATCAGTGCGTACCCTAATTTCGAGGGCGAAATTCCATAAGGAGGGGAGATTGTGAGACCCAGATTTTATCAATAAAGATTTAAATTTTGTCAAAATAAATTTTTATATTATGGTGTGAATTTGAGATAATATTATAGTTGTGGGTAGTATTAATAAATTTTACAAAGTATGCAAGTGGTTATATTATATTCGATTGGTGGGGAATATTCGGTTTAGCGAGGAATATTAAATACAACTACTCAATCATTGGTGGACACAATGTAATTATTGTCGGATTGAGAAAGCGACAAAAATATTTTATTGAAATAACGGCGGAAGTTTTACAGTAGTTCTTGTTGAACTACTTTCGGTAGTAAAAATACGATGTCGTGTGGTTGCGTAGATAGCTTACGGTATTGATTATTGATCTTTATGTGAGAAGTCACTCGGTTTGATTCCATTATTGTCGATTAATAATATGAATTATTATAGCGATAATGACGTTTTGTTTTATTCAGTATTATTAACGTAATAAAATGCGAAACATCTTTTATATAAAATAGAATACTTTATTAAAGTTATTCATAAATAGAATATATTATATTTTATTATGCATAGTGTTGCATAGTGTTTTGCATAGTGTTTTGCATAGTATTGCATAGTGTTTGCATAGTAAAATGTTTTTATATAAATAGAATATATTATATTTTATTTAAAAGATTTTTCTTTAAATATGGACCGTCGATTAAAGTAAATCAATCGGACCGTTCATGGATTAATTCTTATGCATTCCATTTTCCTATAAATAGAAGCTCATTCCTTCATTATTTTCTTACGAATTCATTGAAACTCTAGAGAGAGAAATTATAGAGAGAAGCTATAGAGAGAAAATTATAGAAAGAAGAAGAGTATTACGCTACTTCACTACTTCTATATTAGGTTCTTTTTACGGTGAGGTGTTATTCTTTCTTCTTGAAGAGAACTTACATTATTCCATTCATTATTATTACATTGGAATAACTTTTGTAAAAGTGGCATACCCTATACATAAACTTTTATATCACGTGGCATACCCTATACTTGGTGAAATCCTTATGTTATTCCATTGCTTATTATTACATTGGAATAACTCAGTATCTGTGAGTTTACCTATACTTGGTGACATTCTTCTATTATTACATTGGAACATCACATGCGTGTGTGTTTTACGGACACTGGTTCCGCTTTTTTATTATTACATTGGAACATCACATGCGTGTGTTTTACAGGACTGGTTAAAATCTTTATCATTACATTGGAATATCCTATCGTGTGTTTTACGGATCCAGTTCCATCTTTATTATTACTGTTGGAACATCACGTCGGTGTGAATTTCACGACTGGTTAAAGTTATTATTATTACATTGGAATAACTTTTTATACATATCAAAATCCGCATGCATGGTGATTTCTTTTGTTATTCCATTCTTTATTATACCCGGTTGGTTAAAACTTTGACTTCTATACTCCATGAAATTAGTAGAATATCCTTGATATTTGCGTTTCATCCGATATCTTTTCATGGAAATATTCTTACGATCATTCTTGAATTTTACTCTACATTAAAAAAAGATTATCGTGTTGACAATTTGGACGTTAATAATTCATGGATTAAATAATTCTTGAACTTGTTTTATTGAATTATTATGTCATTGTCATCATCCTCATGTTATATTATGTTATCTTTGGCTTACGTGCGTAGATGAACTTAGTATGATTATGACCGAGGATCATTCGGTATAATCATGACTTGATATAAATGATGTGACAAAAGTCCTCGGTGGCACTGTAATGCGTTGATGGATAGTTTTTGGTATGATTATGACCGGGGTGATTCGGTATAGTCATGACCATTGATAATTTGATGAAAATCCTTGGCCAAGTGATACGGGGATGATTAGATGTGGTGGTTTATTTATTAAAGTTTGAGTCTCGTGATAAAAATTGATGAAAACCTTTTAAAACCTAAAAGATAGTAGACTTTATTCTCTACTTGACTCTTTTAATAGATTGTTTATTCATTTGCAGATTAAAGCTGGTTTGTCTATTGTATTTTATCGGTTTAACACTTTGTTGAAGGCTAATGATAATTTATTACGCATTATCTTAGTCATAATATTTCTTCTTGGGCTAGTTGAGCTCACCTTTTCTTTCTTTCCTTTGTTCTCTTGAAATGAGAACATATTTGGAGACGAGTCGGGAGCGGAGTAATGGTCCGAGAGGATAGCATTAGTAGTCCTCACTATTACGTGAAATAGTGTGATAATAGTTGTAATGAGGACTCCTTTTGAGTTTGTATAATATCTAGTAGATAATATTTGTATTCAAACTCACGGTTTATGTCGTATTGTACTACTACAGTTATATTAGTAAGTTGTATTTGAATTTATGTACCATGTAAGTGGCGACCCAAGATGGGTGACGTATACCTAATTTTGGGGGCGTCACAGTTTATCCTCCTCTCCCTCTTTCCTTCACTTGGAACTTTGAATGTCCATCCCATAAGCTTCACAATGTGTAGATTCTAAGATAGCAACATTCAATTTCTTTTTAATCCTTGGGCATATTAATTCTTCAATCTTTAATATTTCATCTCTTTTTTGGTGCAACCTCACCATAATTTGATCATGTATCTTAGCTAGCATGCGTAACACTGGCATATATCTTGCCTTTATGATCCATGCATTGAAGCACTCAGACATGTTATTATCCATACTGTTAGTCTTTGAGTGAGTCTCAAAGAATGCCTTGGACAAAACCTTGGGATCTTGCTCTGCCAGTTTATCATGTGCAGGAATTGATACTCTTTTAACCTCTGCTATTGCCCTTTTGTGTGCTACAGTATGAGTTGTCATAGCTGCCTCCCAAAAAGCTGTTTTAAGAGCTTGGGAAGGATACTTCTTCCTCCAATTTGTATAGACGTGCCTTGCAAAATTTCTATGCTCTGCATGAGGAAGAAAATCTTGAATAACTCCTTTTAACCCCTGAAAATATCAACTATTAGATAAATGTACATGGCCACAATTTCAAAAATAAATAATGATGTGAATTGTAATTAGTACCAAATATTAACAAAGATGCTAACCTTTTGTTGGTCAGATATTAAATTCAGCTCATAGCCATCTCCCAACGAAAGATCAGACATTGAAAATTGCATGAACCAAGTCCAACTGTCATAATTCTCACTCTCAACCACCCCCAAAGCTATAGAAAACATCTGATTGTTTTCATCCCTTCCAACAGTAGATAGAAGCTGTCCACCACACACTGTTTTCAAAAAACGGCCATCCAAGCCAATAACAGGCCTACATCCAACTTTCCAAGCGTTTTTTAAAGCATCATAGCAAATATAAAATTTCTTAAATCTTGGAACATCTTCAGGATTCAATCTGGTTGTTTTTATGTCAACTGTGTTATTCTTATTACTCTTCACTATCTCAGCCCCAAAGTCCCACACCCTTGCATAATGATCCTTCATAACCTGTTGAATCCCCTGCAGTGCTAACTGTCTAACCCTCATGCACTTAACCTATGTAACATCTAACTTCAGTTTCAACTTTATCTCTTCTTGCATATCCCTTAATTTCCAGCTAGATATTCTTCCTAATCCTATTCCCATAGTACTCAGCCAAATACTTGACTGTAGCCAGCTTATTTTTGAAAATTCTAGTGCAATTATGAATGTCTAAGATAGACTTAACCTGCTATGTATCAGTCCCTTTTATGTAACTATATAGCCCATAATTTCTATGGACATCCTTTCTCACACTTGACTTGGCATCTCTTCAAATCATGGACTAGATATCATAATTTCCTCCCATTTGCAATGGAGTAGTCTCGTATAGCATCTTTAAACTCCCTAATGCTGGAAAATGTCATGTACTTCTTAAATTTTATCAACTTCTTATTTATCTTCTTGTTGTAAACCTCAACTGACCTTCTTTTTTCTTTACTAGGGGGAGGCCCTACATAGCAAACATCCTCATCTTCTTCACTGCTCTCAAAAAGAGACCTCAGTACATCACTGTTCTCATATTCACTGTGCCACGATGGATCACCTGAATCACTAGTCTTATATTCACTACCCTCAATATCTTTCTCAATTTGTTTTCCCTCTCTGTGTTTCAATTCTGGGTCATGTCCTCCCACATGTTCTTCCACATTTTCAGGCTCATCCTCACCCTCACCCTCTTCATCTCCTTTATCTACCTGATTTTCTCCTTCCTCTCCCTCTTTGTCTGTCTCATGTATCTCATCCTCCAACTCTGTGTTCTTGTTCATCTCCCTCTTATACTCCCTAGCCATCCTCATAGCTTCTACTAATTCTTCACCACCACAGTCTTCATCAAAATCACTATCAGAGGTATCTATATTAGAACATTAGTAAACTATTCTTTGTTTACCCATTTTGGACTTCCTATTATCACTCAACTTCTCCCCAACCACACTATCATCACCTTCACCCTCACCAATCTAATTTTCATCCACAATTTCATTCACATTACCAGTAACATTATCAGCCACAATTTCAACATTTTCAATCACATTATCACCCACAGTTTCATTAACATTTTCAAGCACGTTATCAGTCACATTAATACTAATATGATAATCCAATATGGAGGTTTGATCAGTATTATATGGTAATTCATGGTCTACATAGACATCAAGTACACCATGTGGTAAGCAAATATTGACCATATCTCTAATACTAGCATCATCATGAACAAGTCTAACCCCATTTTTAGTATCTACTCCATCAATTTTAAAATAAACACTTAATTCAGGATGATAATTGAGTTCAGTGGATAAGTCATTAATAACACCCATACAAATATAATCAACATCCAATCGTGGAATATGATAAACATTACCTCCCACATAGTCATATAAAGGATCATAGATGAACTTCCCACCATGGTGTACATTCAGTTTCACAATAGTATCCATATGTAATAAACCACATGCAAAACAGAGCATAAGTTGAAGGAATGAAAATAAATACAGAGCATTCACGTGGGGACAAAAGCTAGGGAACCAAAATTTAGTAAAGAAAGATTTTATAAATCTCCCACCCAAGAAGCAGTAAATAAAAAGATAAAAGAACAATCGGATTTTAATCTAGGGTTTAGACACAAAAAGGCAATATGACAACAAGTAACACAAAAAAAATCATCAAAGTCAGATAAGGGGGCCATCAAATGGGACATACCTGTCGACCGTTACTTATCGAGCATCAAACGAGTTTAACCAATAAGTCGATTTTGTGTCAAAATCACACCAAATAATCGATTTTGTCTCGAAATAGAGTTACAATCGAACAAGACGTGGTTCTTTTCTGAACTTTTCAATTGATCGATCACTTTGGAAAGGCTGGCATAAGGCTGAGTTTGGTTTATCGATTGAAGTCTGAACAAATTGACGATTCACTTGCTTCTTGTGTCTTCTAATAGATGTGGGTCCGGTATTTAGGTGAGGGATTTTCCCTCCATATCCATGTAATGAAGGCCACATGGAATGGGTTATGCCACATCATACAATTTTTACACGTCACTTGCTTATTTGTTCATTTTCGTCTAAAGTCAAAGGACTTGACGGATTTTTTAACTAAAAAACGTTTTGTTAGTAAAGTAAGGTATAGTGAGTCGACTGTAAGAAAATTCAGTTTAGTGACTCACTTGTAAGTTGACCTATAGTACAGTGACTAAATAAGCATTTAAACATATATATATATATATATATATATTCTCATTTCAAGTTTAACAAATTGTACAATTCATTATTCAAACTAGTCCGTGCAATGCACGACCTATTACTTAGTTTAGGTATGAAAGGGTGTGCATTTCAAAGCAAGTCAAATAACTATTGTCAAAGTATAGCTACATAATTTTAGTATGCTTAATATGTTTTTTACTAGATTCATAACACATGCGAGGTAGGGCTGACCAAGGAATTAAATTGGAACCGAAATCGTACCAAAAATTGCACAAATCGTACCAATTAAAATCGACGTATGTGGCGGTTTTAGATGGGTTGAAAAACCAAATTTACGATTTCGGTTTGGTTACTAGCCAGAACCGAAATCGCACCAAATAATCATCATTTTTCTCAATTTTGATACAAGTACATATAATTTCTCTACTGCAACATATTCACCTCATTTTATTTTAGAAGACAGATATTGAAGGGTTGAATGAAGAATCAACAGTATCAATTATGTTTGCAAATCAAGAGTGACTTGTTATTTCCTAAATAAAATGTGACAACCTAGTGTTAATCAATGATATAATTGTTGATGCCTGGAACTATTTTGCTAAGTTAGCTCCATTATTGTGTTCATTGCGTAATACCTTTGCAGATTCTTAGATTCATTAAAGGTCCATGAGTTGTGGCCACCACATTAAATAGATTCTGCATAAAAATTTGGTGGTTTAAAGTCCAGAAAAGCTTCCAAATTTATTGCCTAGATTAAACTGTGGCCACAAGGGGAGATCAAACTGGAGTTGGTATGTAACTAGTAACCAAATTTATAATTTTGTTATTTCAATTGATTTTGGAACCGAAACTGCACCAAATTAAACTGCACTGCACTGTTCAAAATCGCACCGCACCAATCACAAACGGTTTCATGTGCGGTTTTGGATTTGTCAAACCGCACCTAAGTGATTTCGTGTGCGGTTTGAGTTTCAAACCGCACCATGCTCACCCCTAATGCGAGGCATCTGCTACTTTTAAAAATAATATAATATTTACGACATAAAATAAAATATATTATGATTAAAATAATAATATTATTGAATATACAATAAGGATTAAGTTAATTGTAAACTAATTCCTAATTCTCAAAAAGGATGACTAAAATACATTTTTCACATATATTAAGAAGAATACAATCGGGGATAGAGAGTATTAAAAAATTTAAATTTATTAAGTAGTGGCCCCACAAAATTACATGAAGTGATGAGTATTTTTTTAAAATAATAATAGACCCAACTAAATGACATATTTACCCTTCATTTTATGTACCTTAGTTCATCATTTTTAAGATAAAAGAAATAAAACATTTACTTATCCTTTAATTTTAAACTAGAGAAAGTAATAAAATGAGTATTTACCTCTTCATCATCAAAAAATATTACATTTTATTGACGATCTATGTGCTGCTTAGATTCATGTCATCATATATATATATATATATATATATATATATATATATATATATATATATATATATCGTGGACCATCTTTAGCGATATATAATGACGCACCGAACCGTCATTATTAATTAACCAAGTTTAATTGGTGGCGTCCAATCACGTAATCCACGCTCGAACCTACGATAATGAGATCACACACGAAGCTTGACGGCTTGTGCCGCCGGGGGATAGCTCCGGTGTGAGAATAAGTACAGGCCGTTCATAAGGTTTAACGATGGAGGCTAAGTATTTAGTGCTCAAAAGTAGGTATTACCTGTTAATTGTAACCTTGGCCTTAAATTTATAGTACTCTCATCACCTTAGGATCCTTCTCTGAGTCGGATTAGGACTCCTAAACATGGTAGTTACCATAATTTGGGTCTAACACAATCTCCTTAAAAGCTGGAAGTGGAATCCAATCCAATCACTACCTTTGGAGTTACCTTATTCAAATATGATTAAGACTCCAGACTCTGTACGCAGGACAGCCCACTGTACAGGACCAAACCAACAGAGCTCTCTACATGGTCCGAACTACGGCCCAGAGGACTCGAAGGTCCGACCCCGAACATCATCCTTCCAAAATAGGGTTCCGGCCAAAAGGACTCGGAAACCTGAACCCGAACACCATACCACGGATGGGACTCCGGTCCAGAGGACTCGGATGCCCGAACTCCCTCATCACCCTTGAGGGCTTCTCCCTGGGCTTTGGCCCAATGGACTTGTAAACCCCTTCTAGTGTCGGGCCTTCAGCCCTCATGAAGGTCGGTAAAACGCTCCCGAACATTGCCCCCCAGTCTCGTGTTATGATTTATTTATAATTAGAGACTTGAGAGGTCCTGGATTTGAAGAGTCGCGACAGCTAATGATGAGTTGTCTGGGGAACCTAAGCGGTTTTTCTCTTGTTCTTCGAAACGCTGCACATTTTCCCAATCCTGGGCCCACTCTGTACATTTAATAGCCGCCCTTGGGTCTCGTGCAACTTTCCTTATAAAAACCCCCCTCCGTCAAACACTATCACTTTTCCCAGACTTCTTTACTTCAAAATCTCTGTTCAACTTTTTCGGTAAAGGCGATTTCCGGCGGGCAATTGATCTATTCAAACTTCCCCTTATTTATATCTTTCTGGTCAAAATCATCGTATTTCCAGCTTCCTTTTGCTCATTTTTGCTTTTGTAACTTTACATTCCTACCTCCTTCATTTCAAATGGCAGATTCCAACACTCCTCCCAACATCAAGCAAATTCCACCCTCTGTCATCACCGACGATCTGATTCTGGTTGACTTGCCGGTGGCTCCTACCGATGCCACTACCTCCTTTGTTCTTCCAACTCCTATAAGTGCTGAGGCTAAAATTCGAAGCGCCTATCACTCTGAGGAGGAATTTTCCCACATCAACACCACGTCCACCGTCACTCCTTCCCAAATCTCTGATATCCGAACCCTTTTCAATATTCCCAAAGAGTACAAACTTTGGGTACCCAAATTCGGAGAAAAAATGTTCTGGAGGCCCGAGGGCGAATGGGTTGCCGTACCTCTGTACCTTCTGAAGTATGGGGTTTGGTTTCCCCTCCATGAATTCATCGCCTCTTTCCTCTATTTTGTTGGAGTCGAGTTCGCACATCTTGTGCTGAACTCGTATATTCACCTTATCTCTTTCATCGCCTTGTGTCAGGAAATGGGGATCACTTCTGGCCTGGATTTCTTTTTCGCCTTATTCACCATTGGTCATTCGAAAGAGCCCGGCCTTCAACAACTGAACAAACACGCCAACTGAACCGTCCCCATCAAGCCTCCTTCGAGCAACAAAGGGTGGCACCCTCAATGGATCTTCTTGAAGGGGACCGACCTCTCACTTCTCCCGAACTGGGCCCATCCTGAAGATCCGATCGCCAAGGTATCGAAATTCCTGAAGGACCGAGCTGGTACCTTTAAAGAGTTCTACAAGAAGTGGAGCAAGACTTCATGGAATCTGGGGGTCTTGTCCAACGAAACCTGGCTGTATAAACACAGGTGTAAGTATCCTACTCCATATCTCCCCCCTCCTTTGTGATCTTTCAATTTATTCCCATGAACAAGTCTATAACTCACTCCATTTTGTGCAGTGACAATCTTCAAACCCGAAGGGGCCGCAGAGTCCTTAGCCCCTTTTCCTGTCATCGTCGAGCCGATCCGACTACCTATCACTGACTAGATGGCCGAGGAAGAAACCATCCTGATTGTGGAACTCTCATTCGGTTCTGCTTCGGGTCTGGCACCTCCAACCTCTACCATCGAGCCTGCTACCAAGAATTCTTTGCAAATGAATTGGGCCGAGAAGATGGCCTTGCTGAAGAAAACTAAGAGACCTTCCGTTAAGCTTCCCGCCAAAGTTTCTGTCAAGGCCGCTTCTCTAGTTCGGCCAAAGCCGACCCCTCCACCCCCGACGCAAGTAGCGATGATCGAGGATTCGGAGGAAACTGAAGAAGTTCCTCTTGAACCTCGTCCCAAGAAACCTCGAGTAGCTGAAATTCCCGAACAATAGGTTGCTGAGGCTGACCCCCTTCCCGCCTCCACTCCCACTTCTAAGGTGAGCTCTTCTCAAGGGACGCCGACCACTTGTTGGCCGAAGAGCCCTTCGGAAGTGTTCCCATTTCAATTGTTTGATCATTTCAAACTTCCCAGGGATGAAAAACGTTTTAATGGATTCTCTTCCGAAGATTTTCTCGTAGCCTATGTTCGCGCTCAGTGTCAAGTAATTTTCCAATTTGGTGAATCTTTTCTGTTATCTTCGTGCTTTATTTCTCATAGCTGATATGCTCTTTTTATGGCAGGCCAACGCCGTCCTTGCTCGGGCTATTACACCCCTCGCCCGAACGACCAAAACAGAAATTCAGTTGAAGTCGGACGTGCTGCTTCTCGAGGCTGAGATTCGGGGCTTGAATTTGGACTTGCTGAAGGAGAGGGATCTCCATGCTGAGACCCGAAACAAAGCGACCCAAGTCGAACGTTAGGCTGACGAGCTGAAATAGCAATACTCGTTACTTCAGCATGAGTTCGTCGGCCTTGAAGCTCATGCCAAAAAGTTGCTCCAGGAGAAAGAGCATCTGGCCGGAGAGGTTAAAGAACGTGAGCAGGCGATCGAGGCCCTCGAGGAGAAGTTTTCTAAGATGCATGAGAAAATGAGGTACTTGATTCGAGAAAACAACTCCCTGAAGGAAGGTCAAGCCAAGGCAAAGTAGTGAATAATTGCCGAATACGAAGAGTCTCCGACCTTGACCGATAAGATCATGTCCCAATTTGCCGAAGGGTATGAAGCGTATCGGGAGAAGGCCCGGGAAAAGCTCACTGTTGCCGACTATAATGCTTCCATTCTCAATTCGTCTGATGAAGAATCTGAAGCCGAAGACGAAGGCCCACAGGAATGATTCTTTTTAGGACTTAGGAACCTCTTGACCTTCGTTTTTTCTTTCTATTTGTACTTTGCCCGAATCTTATACGATCGGGTCTTGTAAAAAGTTTGAAGATATGAAGTACAAAATTTTTGTATGTAAATGTTTGTGATTAGTTATACTCATGACTTTTCTCGATCAGTTATGTTTTTTCGAGCTTTCTGATCGGGTTGTGCCTGAAGTTAGCCTGATGAACAGTTTTAATTTTCTCGATCAATCACACTCATGACTTTTACCGATCAGTTATGTCGTTCCCGACTTTCTGGTTGGTTTAAGTCTGAAGATTATCTGATTAAAAATTGAAGTTTTCCCGATCAATTATACGCGTGACTTCTGCCAATCAGTTATGTCATCTCCGACTTTCTGACCGGTTTAAGTCCGAAGTTTTTCTGATCAGGTACAGAAAATTGTATGAATATAAATGAAATAAAACGTTTCCGAAGAAAAATCTCATTTATTTCATTGATGATTTAAACGATTACATGAATAAAGAAAAGAATGATATAACTTTCACTGGTAAAATTTTCTAAGTCTTCCAGCATGCCATGTATTCTTTACTTCCAAACCATCCATTGCTCGAAGCCGGTATGTACCTAGCTTCGACACCTCTACCACCTCATAAGGTCCCTCCCAGTTAGGCATCAGCTTGCCGATGTTCTGCGGGATTGATGCCTCCGACTCCCGAAGGACTAAATCCCGAACCTCAAATCTCCTTTGTTTCACCTTCTGATTATAGTGTCAGACTGTTCTTTGTTGGTAGATTGCCAACCTTATCAGAGTTGAGTCCCGAACTTCTTCCAACAGATCCAGATTTATTTTCAAACCCTCATCACTGTATAGTTCCTTGTACTGACTGACCCGAAGAGTAGGGGACCCGATTTCAACTAGTATGAGTGCCTCGGTCCCGTATACCAACCAGAACGGAGAGTCCCCAGTTGTTATTCTCGAGGTAGTCCGATACGCCCACAAAACACTGAGTAACTCTTCGGGCCACCGACCCTTTAATTCGTCCAACCTTCTTTTGATGCCATTAAGCATAGTTCGGTTGGTGACCTCCACTTGACCATTCGACTGGGGGTGGGCCACTGAGGTCTTTCAGTGCTAAATTCCTAATTCTTTCAAAAAGGCTTCGAATTTCGATCCCACAAATTGCCTCCCATTGTCCGAGACCACCGCCATTGGGATACCAAATCGATAAACAACCCCTTCTTTGAAAAACTTCAAGCACTCTTGTTCGGTGATCTTCTTTAGAGGTTTAGCTTCCACCCACTTGGTCATATAGTCAATGGCCACGATCACAAAGCACACTTATCCCTTGGCCTTTGGCAGAGGTCCCAGGATGTCGATTCCCCTATCTGTGAGGAATCGGAGATAAGACCAAAGTCTGACTCTTGGGAGGTCGATGTGGGATGGTGCTGTTTAGCTGACACTTGGGACATTTTCTGACGAACTCTTTGGCCTCCGTGTAGATAGTCGGCCAATTGTACCCTTGCCTCAAAATTTTGTGTGCCAATGACTTGGCCCCCATGTGATCCCCACAAATACCTTCATGTACTTCCCTAAGTGTGTAATCTGCTTCTGATGGGGTTAAACATTTGAGCAAGGGGGAGCTGAAAGCCCTTCGGTATAAATCTCTGTGAATGAGGATGAAATTTGAGCTTCGATGCTTGATTTTCCTTGCCAAGATTCGGTCCGAAGGTAGAACCCTGTCCGCCAGATATGAGATATAAGGTGTGAGCCAGTAGTCGAGCCGGTCCAAAGTTAGCACATCCGTCTTCAGGACACTTGGTTGTTCTAAGATCTCCAGATATACTAATCCATTGAATGAGATTGCTTCGGTTGTGGCCAATCGTGCTAGGGCTTCTACTATTGTGTTATCTGCCCGATCTACCCCTTAGTAGCTGCATGAAGTGAAGTATGCCAGTTTTTCC
Organism: Panax quinquefolius; assembly: GCA_020205615.1. NCBI lineage: Eukaryota > Viridiplantae > Streptophyta > Magnoliopsida > Apiales > Araliaceae > Panax > Panax quinquefolius. The sequence goes on from CM035153.1 coordinate 16,563,201, forward strand.
TTTACCTCGGCTAGATATTTCATCATTCTGGCCCCCTAGGCCTCATATTCACCCGATATCTACTTGAATACCAGCTGGGAATCGCTGTAGATAACCAGTTTCTGTACTTTCAAGCTTCGGGCCAATCGAAGTCCAGCTAGTATGGCTTCATATTCTGCTTCTTTGTTTGTGGCCTTAAACTAAAACCGAATCGCCTGTTGGACTTTGAACCCTTTGGGACTTGTCAGAATGACCCCTGCTCCACTGATGTCCGAAGTCGATGACCCATCTACATACAAAGTCCATGAAGTTGACCCCTGATGAGTGTTGGTAACTGTATTCATGTCTGGTTCGATGAAAGAACATTCCACTATAAAGTCTACCAATGTCTGTCCTTTGATTGCTGCTCGGGGATGATATTTTATAGAAAATTGTGTTAATTCCATTGCCCATGCGGCTAATCGACTCAACACTTCTGGCTTGTGCAGTACTTTCTTTAGTGGCTGATCCATATATACCACCACCAACCGACCCTGGAAATAATGCCAAAGCTTCCTGCTTGCAATGATCAAGGCATAAGTGAACTTTTCCAGGTTTGGATATCTTGTTTATGCATCTCGAAGAACGTGACTAACGTAATATACCGGGAACTATTTTCCTCTCTTGTCCCTTACCAGTGGTGCCCCTACCGCCATCGGGCTGGCAGCCAAGTATAAGTATAACGGTTCCGAAGGCATCAGTTTCATCAATAGTGGTACCGAGGACAGATATCTCTTGATCCCTTGGAATGCGTCTTCGCACTTTGAGGTCCACTGGAAGCTCTTCTCGTTCTTCGGCCCCTTGAGAGTGTCAAAGAAGGGTAAGCATCTTTTGGTTGACTTTGACACAAATCTCCGAAGTGCCGTTATCCGACCCATCAACCTCTGAACGTCCTTATAAGATTTCAGAGACTTCAGATCTAAGATCGCCTGAATCTTTTCCGAGTTTACTTCGATCCCCATTTTACTGACCAAATATCTTAGAAATTTTCCTGACCCCAATCCAAAAGTTCACGTAGTTGGGTTCAGTCGCAGATTGTGTCTTCGCACTGTCTCAAAGCAGCTCTCCAAATCTTCCAGGTGTTCCCGGACTGACGTGCTTTTAACAATCATTTCGTCCACGTAAACCTCCATTGTAAGACCCCAACTTATTCTGAATAAAATTAAATTTTCTCTATTTATTATCTTGAAATAATTAGGAGTTAATTTGATATAATGTTTTGGTTATGGGTGAAATGTGCAAATTTTACAAAATAAGCAAGTGACTATAAAATATTCATTTTTGTCGGGAATATTCGTTTGGTCGTGGAATATTCTTGTTGTCGGGGAATATTCGTACGACAGTGCAACCATTCGCGGGCCTCATAACAAAATAACTGTCGAATGAAGAAAACGACAAATTTGAGTTTTTATAAATAACGACGTAGTTGTTACCGTTAACACTGTTGGATTACCCGGTGGTTAAAATACAGTAATACGCGTGGTTGCACAGTATCACACGGTATTGCACAGTATTTTTGAATTATTGATTCTTACGTAAGAAGGCACTACTCAATAATTGTTATAGTAATTACTGTTCAATATTTTATTGATTCAATAATTGTTGCGTTGATATTTTATATTATTGTTGTTTCAATAATTGTCATTTCACAGTATTTCCCATTATCAGATCAATAATTCATATTATTTGAATAATATTATTAGATAGCATTATTGTCAATGTCTAGAAAGTTCTGTCTAAGGAGAGGTTTGGTCACCTAATTGCGCGCCAGTAAGGAGAAATCCTTATCGGAAAGCCCCCTCTTTCCTGTGAACGGCCTGGTTGTCATAATTGTGATTCTGTAATATTATTTGTGAATAATTAATTATTAGTTTATATGATAAGGAAATATTTATTGATAGATATATTTGTTTTTTTATGTGGATATAATTGAAGGAATTCTGCAGGAATTATTTGTTGAAAGTTGATATTTTATCTTTTCTCCAATAACATTAATATATATATATATATATATATATGCATGTGATTAAAGAAAAGGAGTGAGCAAATTGTATAGCTTGTCTGTTATTTTCCTAAGTTGGTTGGTGGTGGAGTATTGACTGCAAAGCAAACTTGTTTTCAAAAGAAACACAATAAGCTATCCTTTTCTTTTTCTTCAGAGATGGCTTATTTTTCTTCCTGCAAAACATTTTTCAAAGGGTGGCCCCTATTGTTGTTTTTTCTTTCCTGGTGGGTGGTAGGTTTTATGCTAAATCATTTCAAAATGTGGCCCCAACATATGGAAAATGTGAATTAGGCATGATATTCCTGCATGCTAGTTTCAAAGGGTGGCCTCACCCATTTGAAATATGAGAATGCATGTTAGCGAGGATGTTAGTAGTAGGAGGAAAAAAAAATGTCAGGCGCTTTATCTGTTTCTTTTTCCTTCCTCCGTTGCTATAAATAGGAGGGCAACCCTCCATCCTAAATCACACCAGAAATCTCAAAGCACTTTTACTATAGTATTGTGAGTATTTTTCTTGAGTATAAGAATACTTTGAGCGTTGTTTTTCTGCAAGATTTCCTCATAATAATATCCGATATTCCAGTCAAATCCAGTTTCTACTAAGGTAAAGGATATTATTTTATTGCAATACTTGTGAGAAATATTATTTCCTTTCATACTCCATATTATGTAAGCGATATTATTTCATCTCGTATTCCTAAATTTGAACTTACTATGGTAAGTATTGCTTCTATAATTCCTGAAATGATTAAAAATTTCGCTTCATCTAAAATCATTTCATAGGAATATTGATCTAAACTTTTTAATCAAATTTGGAACTTTTCATGACTGAGTACTGTTCACGGGTACTGTTCATAGTTACTGTTCATGGGTACTGTTCACGAGTACTATTCACAGTTACTATTCACGGGTACTGTTCACAAAAGAAAAAAAAATATTTTTTTTTCTTTCTTTCAAATTATCTGTTGTGACCCTTATTCTTGAAATTAAATCCATGTTTTTATCTTCACTATGGATTATTATAGAGCGTTTTTAAACTTGAATTATCTAAAGTACGAATCTCTAATCTTTGTCCTTTTGTCTCATTGGATTCGTTCGCTAAAATATTTTTCATCATCCTCAGTCCATAATGGTGATACCTGATGAATATCTTTGGCCTGTAGTGCAAAGATGAATGATTACCTGATGAATATCTTTGGCCCGTAATGCAAAGATGAACAGGTGTTGAGATGAACATGACCAACTAGTGATACAGATGAATATCTTTGGCCCGTAGTGCAAAGATGAATATTTGATTCAAGATGTATATTGATTGATGTTACAGGGATAAAATATTGATGATGGACTTTTAAATTCATAGATGATAGAATATTTCATTCTATACTAAACTCTTCTAATGAATTGTTATTTTCGCTGCGTATATTGATCTAAAACTTGTTGTCTATTATATTTTATCTGATTTGTTAAAGGCTAACGATAAGTTGTTGTTCATTATCTTAGTCATAATATTCTTTACTGGGCTAGTTGAGCTCACCCTTTTCCTTTTTGTTCCATTTTTCTTCTCAAGAGGTGAGAATATAGCAGGAACCAGTCGGGATAAAGAGTGATGGTCCTAGACAGTTGTTTTAGCAGTCCTCGCAAGTTTTGTAAAATAGTGTATCAATAAATGTAATGAGGACTTATTTGAGTGTGGATATTGTCTAGAAGACAATATTTGTATTTGAGTGTGTTGTCGTATTTTGCACGATAATTGTAATAATAAAAGTTGTAGTTGTTTCTGTACCATGTATTTGGCGACTCAGAATGGGTGATGTATACCTATTTTTGGGGCGTCACATCCATACTTTTACCTAACTGCTTTCTGAACACGAAGTTCATCATCCTCTGGTATGTTGCTTCGGCATTCAGCAGTCTGAAGCTCATTTTTTGATATGCATATATGGCCCGATGAGTGATGAAACTAGTCTTCGGGATATCCTCCTTGCTCATTGAAATCTGGTGATACCCCGAGAAGGTATCCATGAAGCTCAACATGCCGTACCCCGAGGTGGCATCAATCAACTGATCTATGTTAGGCAAAGGATAGAAGTTCTTCAGGCACGCCTTGTTCAGATCGGTGTAATCGATACATAACCTCCACTTCCCATTATGCTTCTAAACCAGGACCACGTTTTCCAACCATTCGGGGTAGTTGATCTCAAAAATGAATCCTGCTTCCAGCAGTTTAGCAATTTCCTCATCTATGATCCTCTGCCTTTCCGGGGAAAAAAATCTTTTTTTCTGTATAACTGGCTTCGTCTTTGGATCCACATACAACCTGTGTAATCCCATCGATTCGCTTACCCCAGGAATGTCACTAGGCTCCCATGCAAAAATGTCGGCATACACCCGAAGAAGATCTATCAACCCTGTTCGGAATGGTTTTGTCAATCCCGATCCAATCTTGATCAATTTCTCTAAATTCCCTGGCATCAACTTAACATCCTTCGTCTCTTCGGCAGGTAGGGCAAGCGGTTCCGTGCTACTTTCAGTGAACGACTCTATTTCAATGGCCATTGTCTATTTCTGCTTGCTGACGCCGACCCCCGAGGAAATTAACGTATTTCGATAGCACCTTTGGGCGATATCGAGATCTCCTTTTACCTCCCCTATCCCGTTCGGTGTTGGAAACTTGATCTTGAAGTGAGGGATGGATGTGACTGCTTGCAAGGCCGCCAGTGTCGGTCTTCCCAGGATGGCATTGTAGGCCGAATCCACCTATACCATAAAAAATCTGACCATTATTTCCGCTTACTGTGGTGCCGTACCGAACTTGACTGGCAACTCGATGGTTCCTGACACATACACCGGGTCCCCACTGAAGCCGTACAACGGGCCTTCTCCCCCCAGCTCCATCTTCTTTCCTTCTAAATCCATCCTCTGATAGGCGTGCGTGTATAGTATGTCAACCGAGGACCCATTGTCGATCATCATTCTTTTCATGTCCACCGGTCCGACCTGTACTGTTATTACCAACGCCCCGTCGTGTGGTTCTATTAGATCCGTTGGATAATCTTCATTCGAGAATGAGATGGATGTCCCCGGATAGGCCTGATCCTTTCTTGGTGAGGATCCTGCTACCGCCAGCACGGCCTCGAGATGTCCACTTCTCTTCTTCCTTGTTCCACGTCCCACCGAACCGCCTGAGATTACATCAATAACGCCTTGAGGTGGCTGGTTTGGTTTTGACTGTGTATCTCGAGCTGGCCCTCTACTTTCCTCCCGAGGTACTTCTGACCCTTCCCATCCGACTATATACTGTACCAAATGCCCATTCTGAACATTTTTCTCTATCAAATCCTTCAGATCGTTGCACATCTCTGTCATATGCCCACGACTTTGGTGGTACTCACAGTATTTGTCCCGACCTCTCTTATCAGGCTTTGGGTGCGTCAAACATGGCTCAAAAAAGAGATTGTTCCGCATCTCCTCCAATATCTTCGCCCGATCAGTGTTGAGGGCGGTGTAAACCTTGTTGACATTCCTGTTCGGGAAAGGTGGTCTGCCACTCCCCGAACCATTACCGTTGTTGCCTTTCCTCCCATAGTTGTCAGATCTCCCCTGATTATCTGACCGTTGATAATTCTGCTTATCCTGATCCTTGGACCTCTCGTATGGCTAGGAGTGAGGTCTGAAATTTCCCATAGCCTCCTCTATTGCGATAAACCCCTCTGCCCGATGGAAGGTTTCTGTCAAATCTGCCGGAGGGTTGATCACCAGATCCTTCATCAGTTTCTTTGACTTCCCAATATCCAGACCGGTCGTGAAGAATCCCAAGGCCTGTGGCGAGTTCAACTCCGCTACCGAACCAACAGCCTCCCAAAACCTCTTAACATACTGGCTTAGGCTTTCATCTGACTTCTATCGAATCTGTATGAGGGATGCGGTGATCTTTCCTCATCGTCTGTTACTCCCGAACCGGGCATGAAACTTGTGACGCCCCCAAAATTAGGTATACGTCACCCATCTTGGGTCGCCACTTACATGGTACATAAATTCAAATACAACTTACTAATATAAGCGTAGGTACAATACGACATAAGCGTGAGTTTGAATACAAATATTGTCTAGTAGATATTATACAAACTCAAAAGGAGTCCTCATTACAACTATTATCACACTATTTCACGAATAGTGAGGACTACTAATGCTATCCTCTCGGACCATTACTCCGTTCCCCGACTTCGTCCAAATTTATGTTCTCATTTTCAAGAGAAAACGGTGAAAGAAAGGGTGAGCTCAACTAGCCCAAGAAGAAATATTATGACTAAGATAATGCGAGAATAAATTATCATTAGCCTTCAACAAATGTTGTTAATCGATAAAATACAATAGACAACCGGTTTAAGCTGCAATGAATATGCAATCCATTAAAAGAGTCAAGTAGAAAATAAAGTCTACTATCTTTTAGGTTTTAAAAGGTTTTCATAAATTTTTATCACTAAGACTCAGTTTAATGAATAAACCACAATATCTAATCATCCTTGTACCACGGTCAAGGATTTTCATCAAATTATCAATGGTCATGACTATACCGAATCACCCCTGGTCATAATCATACCAAAAACTATCCATCACTGCATTACAGGCCACTGAGGACTTTTATCACATCATTTATAACAAGCCATGATTATACCGAAAGATCCCTGGTCATAATCATATTAAGTTCATCTATGCACGTAAGCCAAAGATAACATAATATAACATGAGGATGATGACAATGACATAATAATTCAATAAAACAAGTTCAAGAATTATTTTATCCAGGAATTATTAACGTCCAAATTGTCAACAAGATATCTTTATTTTGTAGAGTAAAATTCAAGAATGATCGGAAGAATATTTCCATGAAAAGATCTTTGGATGAAACACAAATATCAAGAATATTCTACTAATTTCATGGAGTATAGAAGTCAAAGTTTTAACCATTTGGGTATAATAAAGAATGGAATAACAAAGGAAATCACCATGCATGCAGTATTGCCAGATAGAAAAGTTATTCCAATGTAATAATAATAACGGAACCGGATCGGGTGAAATTCACACAATCGATGGATGATCCAATGTAATTAAATTTGAATAATAATAAACAATGGAACCAGTCGGTAAAACACACGCATACATGATATTCCAATGAATAATAAATGCGGAATAATAAACAATGGAACTGTCGGTGTAAAAACACACGAGATAGGATATTCCATCGAATAATAAAGAATGGAATAATGAAGAAGATCACCAAGTATAGGGGATTCACATTATACAAAAGTTATTCCAATGTAATAAATAAGAATGGAATAATATAAGGATTTCACCAAGTATAGGTACGCCGCATATATACAAAGTTATGTATAGGGTATGCCACTTTTACGAGTTATTCCAACGTAATAATAATGAATGGAATAATGAAGTTCTCTTCATGAATAAGAAAGAATAACACCCTTACAGTACAACAAATAATACCCTTACAGTAAAAGACCTTTGGATATCAAAGTAGTGAAGTACCGTAATATTTTTCTTCTTTTCTCTCTATAGATTTTTCTCTATATAGCTTCTCTATAATTTCTCTCTCTAGAGTTTCAAATTGAATTGTAAGAAAATAATGAAGTAATGAGCTTTTATTTATAGGAAAATAGAATGCATAGTAATTAATCCATGAGCGGTCCAGTTTGATTTACTTTAATCGACTCATCCATATTTAAAGCAAAATCTTTTAAATAAACTATCATATATTCTATTTATATAAAAACATTTTACTATGCAAACACTATGCAACACTATGCAAAACACTATGCAACACTATGCATAATAAAATATAATATATTCTATTTATAGAATAACTTTAATAAAGTATTTTGTTTTATATAAAAGATGTTTCGCTTTTATTACGTTAATAATACTGAATAAAACAAAACGTCATTATCGCTATAATAATTCATATTATTAATCGACAATAATGGAATCAAACCGAGTGACTTCTCACATAAGCATCAATAATCAATACTGGTGCTACTTATGCAACCACACGACATCGTACTTTTACTACTGAGAGTAGTTCAACAAGATCAACGGTAAAACTTCCGCCGTTATTTCAATAAAATATTTTTGTCGTTTTCTCAATCCGAAAATAATTACATTGTGGGGTCCACCAATGATTGAGTAGTTATATTTAATATTTCTCGCTAAACCGAATATTCCCCGACCAATCGAATATAATATAACCACTTGCATACTTTGCAAAATTTATAAATACCACCCACAACTATAATATTATCTCAAATTCACACCATAATATTAAAAATTATTTCGACAAAATTTAAATCTTTATTGATAAAATCTGGGGTCTCACAATCTCCCCTCCTTATGGAATTTCGCCCTCGAAATTAGGGTACGTACCTGGTATGATAAAGAGGTGAGGATACCTTGAATACCTTTATCGTTGAAAACATTAAATTCATCTTTGCAATCCGGCCAAAGATATTCATTAACAATTCATCTTTGCATTTACAGCCAAAGATATACAATTGTAAAACCAATAATCTTTGAGACTCAGATTAATAGTAGTACGACCACTTAATTATCCATGCTTCATTGGCGGGGATATTCGTGTTTTAATACTGATCATGATTATACCGAATAATCCCTGGTCATAATCATACCAAGTCCATCAATGTACTACGGCCAAAGATGACTTTTACCACATTCATGAATTAATATTTCATTGTTGAGACTCAACTCAATAATTAATCCACATCATCGAATCATCCCTGCACTACAGGCGAAGGATATTCTTTATTATCACGACCACGAATTATCCATGCACTACGTGCCAAAGATAATCATGTATTCATTAGTATCATGACCATAAATTATCCATGCACTACGGCCAAAGATAATCGTGTATTCATTAGTATCACGACCACAAATTATCCATGCACTACTACCAAAGATAATCATGTATTCATTAGTATCACGACCACAAATTATCCATGCACTACGTGCAAAGATAATCGTGTATTCATTAGTATCACGAACACAAATTATCCATGCACTACGACCAAAGATAATCGTGTATTCATTTGTATCACAACCACAATTATCCATGCACCACGTACAAAGATAATCGTGTATTCATTTGTATCACAACCACAATTATCCATGCACTACGTGCCAAATATAATCGTGTTTTCAATTACGGTTATGATTATACCTAGAACAATCCTCGGTCATAATCATACCAAGTAAAATCTCATGCACTTTCTGAGCCACGTAGATGACTTTCAACATAATATAAACATGAGGATAATGATATAAAGAATCAATCAAATGAGATAAAGGATAAATATTAAACATTTATAATATAATTTATCCAGATTCAAGAATATCCCCATGTTATCAATCACTTAATAATCTCATAATCTAATATCATTAATATTATAACAATATTTTAATCACTTCTTAAATTTATAAACAATTTATCTCAATTGTTTACGCTTTACCATATAATGCATTTAATCATTCAAAAATGCCATACTCATAAGATATCATCACCAATTATCAAATCCTCTCAAAAAAAATATGCATATACTCTATATAGGATTCTCTAGCCATAAAATCCTATTTTCAACTTTGTTACTTCACATAACATATTTAACTCATATGTTCAGAATTAAACTATTTTCATGAAAAATACCAAATTAGTCCCAAAAATATTTCTTTTCTGGGATTTAGCATAATATAGCCCCATAATGAAAAAATATATTTTCTCTAAATTTTTAAAATTCATTTACTATTTTTCAAAAATCAATTTCTAATTAATTCCTTAAGAAATTAGCTACCTCAAGGTTAACTCCAGAAATTCCCAAATCTTGGCAGGACCTTACACATGTTAATGTAAGCCTCCAGTTTAAATTTCATGGTCATCGGAGTTGTAGAACTCCGGTTATATCATTTTTCGTCGGAAAAACCTAAATATTGAAATAGTCATAACTTGCTCATTTTAAGTCATAATGAGCTCATTTTTGGACAGGAGGTACTTTATACCATATACTTTCATGTCCCAAAAGGCCAAAATTTTTCTCATAATTTAAGTGGCCGAAACAGCCCCTCTAAAATCATGGCAGCAACTTTTTCGATTTTTGCAGCTTTGCACTCCTTTGCTAAAATCAGTCCACACAAAAATCTACAACACCTTTTCCAGTAATTCCACTTGGATTAGTTAGGTAACTCATAGATCTAACTTTAGGACTTGACCACACTCAAAAATTCAAAATATAATAGGAGATATGGTCAATTGAATTTCATGTTACGTTTTTCACCAAAATCTGATTTTCAACTCTTTATGATTTCTAAGAAACTTTCATGTTTTCACATACTAACCAACATAACTCATCATAAAACTTACTAATACTTCATATACCATGATTTTCATTAGTCCAATGCTTTTATTATGACTTTCATTATAAACCACGTAAACTGTTCATTTTAGTTGAAGAAATATTTGAGGGTTTAAGAAATGGGTTTTGTACTGGGGTCAATACAAAATTCGATTTCACGCTCTAGGGTAGGCTAGAAAGTCTTCAAGAATACGCCAAGAAATTTATTAATGATAGAAATATCATTCAAAACTGTTACTCTCGTCCAAGACTTGGATAGTACGTCACATTAATACCAACTGTGACTTCTATCCCTTAACATGGATAGCACCTCACAATGATACCTATCAACTTGCCATCTTCAGTCACGACGTCGCCTATAGAAAGTCTAGCTTCGGTGCATTCCACACAAGGAAGTCAACAACAAAAGGATTGGGGCTCTTTACTTATGGCTTGATATGACAATGATTGACTTTAGTGGTTTGGTTACTTTGAATTCGCATAACAGGTTGGTTAAGAGTATGAAAACTAACAACCTTACAAAAATCATGATGAGTATTTAACCAATCGATTTCTAAAGTCACATCAAAGACAAATATTTTCAAAGAGATAAGATCGACAGGTAACGTGAAAATGTTTATTTGAATCAAACAAGATTTAAAAACAGTAGAGGTAATGAAGGCTCCTACTAACGAAGTTTCAACCAATAAGTCAAAGTTTAACTTCTTCGGAGTCAAATTTAAACGTTGAACGCAAGCAAGAGAGATAAAATAATGGGTAGAACCGGTATCTTATAAGGTATAGACTTCGCAATTTATAATTAACTAACCCGTGCTAACTTCGTTCGGTTTACTCGCTTTTTGAGAAGTCATGAAAAATGCACTTCTTAAAACCAACGACTTTGTTTTGTCCATATCCACCTTTGGTACCACCGTCCCAGCTAGACTTGACTTTGGTGCACAACAAAATTGGGCTAAATGACCTTCTCTTCTTGCAATTTCCACTTCTATTATCTTTGCCATGATTACCATCGAAGTGGTTACCATTCTTGGCATGATAATTTCCCCATGATGGTTATCATTATTCGATAAATTGCCACACCAAAGATATGATTATTATCGTGTTGTTGGTCGTTACCTTTTGTTTGAAATGAATTAACACTCTCATGTGCTTCATTGCTTATCTCAAAGATTTTCGGATGCCATTCTCAAACACCGTCACAAAACAAGGGTTAATTAACATATCACATATTATCCCTATACTCGAACCCACCAATTAAATACCAAATAAATTTAGGTAGGTCATACTAGCGGGAAGGAATTTCTCTCTCTCCCTACTAGTTCTAGTCTCACATCTTAGCCAGGATCATATCCTAAGCTCGATACCAACCGTGACGCCCCCAAAATTAGGTATCGTCACCCATCTTGGGTCGCCACTTACATGGTACATAAATTCAAATACAACTTATTAATATAACTGCTGTGTACAATACGACATAAAGCGTGAGTTTGAATACAAATATTGTCTACTAGATATTATACAAACTCAAAAGGAGTCCTCATTACAACTATTATCACACTATTTCACGTAATAATAGTGAGGACTACTAATGCTATCCTTTGGACCATTACTCCGCTCCTCGACTCGTCCAACTATGTTCTCATTTTACAAGAGAAACGGTGAAAGAAAGGGTGAGCTCAACTAGCCCAGTAAGAAATATTATGACTAAGATAATGCAGAATAAATTATCATTAGCCTTCAACAATGTTAAACTGATAAAATACAATAGACAACCAGTTTAACTGCAGCGGAATATGCAATCCATTAAAAGAGTCAAGTAGAAAATAAAGTCTACTATCTTTTAGGTTTTAAAAGGTTTTCATAAATTTTTATCACTAAGACTCAGTTTAATGAATAAACCACAATATCTAATCATCCTTGTACCTACTGGCCAAGGATTTTCATCAAATTATCAATGGTCATGACTATACCGAATCACCCCTGGTCATAATCATACCAAAAACTATCCATCACTGCATTACAGGCCACTGAGGACTTTTATCACATCATTTATAACAAGCCATGATTATACCGAAAGATCCCTGGTCATAATCATATTAAGTTCATCTATGCACGTAAGCCAAAGATAACATAATATAACATGAGGATGATGACAATGACATAATAATTCAATAAAACAAGTTCAAGAATTATTTTATCCAGGAATTATTAACGTCCAAATTGTCAACAAGATACTGTTTTGTAGAGTAAAATTCAAGAATGATCAGAAGAATATTTCCATGAAAAGATACTGGATGAAACGCAAATATCAAGAATATTCTACTAATTTCATGGAGTATAGAAGTCAAAGTTTTAACCAATTGGGTATAATAAAGAATGGAATAACAAAGGAAATCACCATGCATGCGATTTGATGTAGACAAAGTTATTCCAAATGTAATAATAATAACGGAACCGTGTCGGTGAAATTCACACCAACAGGATGATCCAATGTAATTAAATGAATAATAATAAACAATGGAACCAGTCCTGTAAAACACACGCATGTGATATTCCAATGAGAATAATAAATGCGGAATAATAAACAATGGAACCAGTCGGGTGTAAAAACACACGATAGGATATTCCATCGAATAATAAAGAATGGAATAATGGAAGAAGATCACCAAGTATAGGGGATTCAGCAGATCTGAGTTATTCCAACAGAATAAATAAGAATGGAATAATATAAGGATTTCACCAAGTATAGGTATGTCGCATATATACAAAGTTATGTATAGGGTATGCCACTTTTTACAAAGTTATTCCAATGTAATAATAATGAATGGAATAATGTAAGTTCTCTTCATGAATAAGAAAGAATAACACCCTTACTTACGGTACAACAAATAATACCCCTTACCGTAAAAGACCTTCGGATATCAAAGTAGTGAAGTACCGTAGAATACTTTTCTTCTTTTCTCTCTATAGATTTTCTCTCTATAGCTTCTCTCTATAATTTCTCTCTCTAGAGTTTGGTGAATTCGTAAGAAAATAATGAAGTAATGAGCTTTTATTTATAGGAAAATAGAATGCATAGTAATTAATCCATGAAGCGGTCCAGATTGATTTACTTTAATCGGCGGTCCATATTTAAAGCAAAATCTTTTAAATAAACTATCATATATTCTATTTATATAAAAACATTTTACTATGCAAACACTAACACTGCAACACTATGCAAAACACTATGCAACACTATGCATAATAAAATATAATATATTCTATTTATAGAATAACTTTAATAAAGTATACATTTTATATAAAAGATGTTTCGCTTTTATTACGTTAATAATATGAATAAAACAAAACGTCATTATCGCTATAATAATTCATATTATTAATCGACAATAATGGAATCAAAGTGAGTGACTTCTCACATAAGCATCAATAATCAATTGTGCTACTACTACGCAACCACACGTACATCGTACTTTTACTACCGAGTAGTTCAACAAGATCAACGGTAAAACTTCCGCCATTATTTCAATAAAATATTTTTGTCGTTTTCTCAATCCGAAAATAATTACATTGTAGGGTCCACCAATGATTGAGCCGTCAGATTTAATATTTCTCGCTAAACCGAATATTCCCAGACCAATCGAATATAATATAACCACTTGCATACTTTGCAAAATTTATAAATACCACCCACAACTATAATATTATCTCAAATTCACACCATAATATTAAAAATTATTTCGACAAAATTTAAATCTTTATTGATAAAATCTGGGTCTCACAATCTCCCTCCTTATGGAATTTAAGCCCTCGAAATTAGGGTACGACTGGTATGATAAAGAGGTGAGGATACCTTGAATACCTTTATCGTTGAAAACATTAAATTCATCTTTGCAATCCTACCAAAGATATTCATTAACAATTCATCTTTGCATTACAAAGCCAAAGATATACAACTGTATAAAACCAATAATGCCGAGACTCGACTTAATAGTATCACGACCACGAATTATCCATGCACCATCTTGGCGAGGATATTCGTGTTTTTAATTACTGACCATGATTATACCGAATAATCACGGTCATAATCATACCAAGTCCATCAATGTACTACTACCAAAGATGACTTTTACCACATTCATGAATTAATATTTCATTGTTGAGACTCAACTCAATAATTAATCCACATCATCGAATCATCCCCGCACGCACTACACGGATGAAGGATATTCTTTATTATCACGACCACGAATTATCCATGCACTACGTGCCAAAGATAATCATGTATTCATTAGTATCATGACCACAAATTATCCATGCACTACGGCCAAAGATAATCGTGTATTCATTAGTATCACGACCACAAATTATCCATGCACTACGGCCAAAGATAATCATGTATTCATTAGTATCACGACCACAAATTATCCATGCACTACGTGCCAAAGATAATCGTGTATTCATTAGTATCACGACCACAAATTATCCATGCACTACGACCAAAGATAATCGTGTATTCATTTGTATCACAACCACAAATTATCCATGCACTACGTGCCAAAGATAATCGTGTATTCATTTGTATCACAACCACAAATTATCCATGCACTACGTGCCAAATATAATCGTGTTTTCAATTACGGTTATGATTATACCGAATAATCCCTGGTCATAATCATACCAAGTCCATTCATACACTACAAAGCCACGAGATGACTTTCAACATAATATAAACATGAGGATAATGATATAAAGAATCAATCAAATGAGATAAAGGATAAATATTAAACATTTATAATATAATTTATCCAGATTCAAGAATATCCCCATGTTATCAATCACTTAATAATCTCATAATCTAATATCATTAATATTATAACAATATTTTAATCACTTCTTAAATTTATAAACAATTTATCTCAATTGTTTACGCTTTTACCATATAATGCATTTAATCATTCAAAAATGCCATACTCATAAGATATCATCACCAATTATCAAATCCTCATCAAAAAAAATATGCATATACTCTATATAGGATTCTCTAGCCATAAAATCCTATTTTCAACTTTGTTACTTCACATAACATATTTAACTCATATGTTCGTAACTAAACTATTTTCATGAAAAATACCAAATTAGTCCCAAAAATATTTCTTTTCTGGGATTTAGCATAATATAGCCCCATAATGAAAATATATTTTTCTCGAAATTTTTAAAATTCATTTACTATTTTTCAAAAATCAATTTCTAATTAATTCCTTAAGAAATTAGCTACCTCAAGGTTAACTCCAGAAATTCCCAAATCTTGGCAGGACCTTACACATGTTAATGTAAGCCTCCAGTTTAAATTTCATGGTCATCGGAGTTGTAGAACTCCGGTTATATCATTTTTCGTCGGAAAAACCTAAATATTGAAATAGTCATAACTTGCTCATTTTAAGTCATAATGAGCTCATTTTTGGACAGGAGGTACTTTATACCATATACTTTCATGTCCCAAAAGGCCAAAATTTTTCTCATAATTTAAGTGGCCGAAACAGCCCCTCTAAAATCATGGCGTGAGCTTTTTTTCGATTTTTGCAGCTTTGCACTCCTTTGCTAAAATCAGTCCACACAAAAATCTACAACACCTTTTCCAGTAATTCCACTTGGATTAGTTAGGTAACTCATAGATCTAACTTTAGGACTTGACCACACTCAAAAATTCAAAATATAATAGGAGATATGGTCAATTGAATTTCATGTTACGTTTTTCACCAAAATCTGATTTTCAACTCTTTATGATTTCTAAGAAACTTTCATGTTTTCACATACTAACCAACATAACTCATCATAAAACTTACTAATACTTCATATACCATGATTTTCATTAGTCCAATGCTTTTATTATGACTTTCATTATAAACCACGTAAACTGTTCATTTTAGTTGAAGAAATATTTGAGGGTTTAAGAAATGGGTTTTGTACTGGGGTCAATACAAAATTCGATTTCACGCTCTAGGTAGGCTAGAAAGTCTTCAAGAATACGCCAAGAAATTTATTAATGATAGAAATATCATTCAAAATCATGTTACTCTCGTCCAAGACTTGGATAGTACGTCACATTAATACCAACTGTGACTTCTATCCCTTAACATGGATAGCACCTCACAATGATACCTATTAACTTGCCATCTTCAGTCACGACGTCGCCTATAGAAAGTCTAGCTTTGGTGCATTCCACACAAGGAAGTCAACAACGAAAGGATTGGGGCTCTTTACTTATGGCTTGATATGACAATGATTGACTTTAGTGGTTTGGTTACTTTGAATTCGCATAACAGGTTGGTTAAGAGTATGAAAACTAACAACCTTACAAAAATCATGATGAGTATTTAACCAATCGATTTCTAAAGTCACATCAAAGACAAATATTTTCAAAGAGATAAGATCGACAGGTAACGTGAAAATGTTTATTTGAATCAAACAAGATTTAAAAACAGTAGAGGTAACGAAGGCTCCTACTAACGAAGTTTCAACCAATAAGTCAAAGTTTAACTTCTTCGGAGTCAAATTTAAACGTTGAACGCAAGCAAGAGAGATAAAATAATGGGTAGAACCAGTATCTTATAAGGTATAGACTTCATAATTTATAATTAACTAACCCTGGTAACTAACCCGTTCGGTTTACTCGCTTTTGAGAAGTCATGAAAATGCACTTCTTAAAACCAACGACTTTGTTTTGTCCATATCCACCTTTGGTACCACCGTCCCAGCTAGACTTGACTTTGGTGCACAACAAAATTGGGCTAAATGACCTTCTCTTCTTGTAATTTCCACTTCTATTATCTTTGCCATGATTACCATCAAGTGGTTACCATTCTTGGCATGATAATTTCCCATGATGGTTATCATTATTTCGATGGCCGTTGCCACCCGAGTATGATTATTATCGTGTTGTTGGTCGTTACCTTTTGTTTGAGCTGAATTAACACTCTCATGTGCTTCATTGCTTATCTCAGCATTTTCAGATGCCATTCTCAAACACCGTCACAAAACAAGGGTTAATTAACATATCACATATTATCCCTATACTCTACGTGACCAATTAAATACCAAATAAATTTAGGTAGGTCATACTAGCGAAGGAATTCCCATCTCTCCCCTACTAGTTCTAGTCTCACATCTTAGCCAGGATCATATCCTAAGCTCGATACTAACTGTGGACGCCCCCAAAATTAGGTATATCGTCACCTATCTTGGGTCGCCACTTACATGGTACATAAATTCAAATACAACTTACTAATATAACTGTAGGTACAATAATACGACATAAAGCGTGAGTTTGAATACAAATATTGTCTACTAGATATTATACAAACTCAAAAGGAGTCCTCATTACAACTATTATCACACTATTTCACGAATAGTGAGGACTACTAATGCTATCCTCTCGGACCATTACTCCGTTCCTCGACTCGTCCCGCCTATGTTCTCATTTTCAAGAGAAAAAAGTGAAAGAAAGGGTGAGCTCAACTAGCCCAAGAAGAAATATTATGACTAAGATAATGCGAATAAATTATCATTAGCCTTCAACGATGTTAAACTAATAAAATACAATAGACAACCGGTTTAAGCATAATGAATATGCAATCTATTAAAAGAGTCAAGTAGAAAATAAAGTCTACTATCTTTTAGGTTTTAAAAGGTTTTCATAAATTTTATCACTAAGACTCGGTTTAATGAATAAACCACAATATCTAATCATCCTTGTACCACGGTCAAGGATTTTCATCAAATTATCAATGGTCGCTGACTATACCGAATCACCCCCGGTCATAATCATACCAAAAACTATCCATCATCGCATTACAGTGCCACCGAGGACTTTTATCACATCATTTATAACAAGCCATGATTATACCGAAAGATCCTCGGTCATAATCATATTAAGTTCATCTATGCACGTAAGCCAAAGATAACATAATATAACATGAGGATGATGACAATGACATAATAATTCAATAAAACAAGTTCAAGAATTATTTTATCCAGAATTATTAACGCCCAAATTGTCAACAAGATCTTTATTTTGTAGAGTAAAATTCAAGAATGATCGGAAGAATATTTCCATGAAAAGATATCTTTGGATGAAACGCAAATATCAAGAATATTCTACTAATTTCATGGAGTATAGAAGTCAAAGTTTTAAACTAACTGGGTATAATAAAGAATGGAATAACAAAGGAAATCACCATGCATGCGGTACTTTGCATGATAAAAGTTATTCCAATGTAATAATAATAACGGAACCAGTCGTGTGAAATTCACACGGATGGATGATCCAATGTAATTAAATTTGAATAATAATAAATAATGGAACGGATCCGGTGTAAAACACACGCATATGATATTCCACGAGAATAATAAATGCGGAATAATAAACAATGGAACCAGTAAGGTGTAAAACACACGAGATAGGATATTCCATCGAATAATAAAGAATGGAATAATGAGAAGAAGATCACCAAGTATAGGGGATTCAGCGTATACTGAGTTATTCAATGAGTAAATAAGAATGGAATAATATAAGGATTTCACCAAGTATAGGTACGCCTGCATATACAAAAGTTATGTATAGGGTATGCCACTTTTACGAGTTATTCCAATGTAATAATAATGAATGGAATAATGAAGTTCTCTTCATGAATAAGAAAGAATAACACCCCTTACGGTACAACAAATAATACCCCTTACCAGTAAAAGACTTTGGATATCAAAGTAGTGAAGTACAGAATACTTTTCTTCTTTCTCTCTATAGATTTTCTCTCTATAGCTTCTCTCTATAATTTCTCTCTGTAGTTTCGGTGAATTCGTAAGAAAATAATGAAGGAATGAGCTTCTATTTATAGGAAAATAGAATGCATAGTAATTAACCCATGAAGCGGTCCAGATTGATTTACTTTAATCTGACGGTCCATATTTAAAGCAAAATCTTTTAAATAAACTATCATATATTCTATTTATATAAAAACATTTTACTATGCAAACACTATGCAAAACACTATGCAAAAATACTATATCAACACTATGCATAATAAAATATAATATATTATATTTATAGAATAACTTTAATAAAGTATTACATTTTATATAAAAGATGTTTTGTTTTATTACGTTAATAATACTGAATAAAACAAAACGTCATTATCGCTATAATAATTCATATTATTAATCGACAATAATGGAATCAAATGAGTGACTTCTCACATAAGCATCAATAATCAATACTGTGCAGCTACTATGCAACCACACGACATCGTTTCTTTTACTACCGAAAGTAGTTCAACGAAGATCAGCAGTAAAACTTCCGTAGTTATTTCAATAAAATATTTTTGTCGTTTTTTCAATCCGACAATAATTACGTGGGGTCCACCAATGATTGAGTCGTTGTACGAATATTCCCTGTTAAACCGAATATTCCCCGACCAATCGAATATAATATAACCACTTGCATACTTTGCAAAATTTATAAATACCACCCACAACTATAATATTATCTCAAATTCACACCATAATATTAAAAATTATTTCGACAAAATTTAAATCATTATTGATAAAATCTGGGGTCTCACAAAACTTCTCCCGAAGGTCACTCCAGGAATTAATTGAACCTGCTGCTAAGGTCCCCATCCACTCTCGGGCACTCTTCTTCAGGGTTGTTGCGAACATGTGACACTTGGCAGCGTCTGAATGCTCATAGTAGGTCATTAACCTATCGTACCCATCCGAATGATCATAAGGGTCTCCCAGCCCGTCATATGTCTCCATTGGGGGCATCTTCTTTTTGGGGTCGACCGTTACATGGTTGATTTTAGGTGAGAAAGGGGAGCCTATACAAGCCATAGGCGTCCCCGTTGAACTCTTTGCTGTCAGTAACCTCTCCAATTCTGCGACCCTTTGAGCAAGGGGGTCGGACTCCTCTTTACGGGGGGACGGTTTGTGCCTGTCCCTCTCGTATTCAAGAGACTCGTCCCTCCTCCTCTGTCCCGACCTGCCCGAATGCTCTGATCGCCGATCTATCAAACGGCTCCTTCTTTGGCTTCTATCATCTCGGGAACGGCTTCTTGGCCTACTCCTTTCTCTTTCAGCCTCTCCTCGTCGAGGTGACCGGGATCGGCTCCGATGCCTATGTCTTTTTGAGGACGCCTCCTGCTCCCCAGCCATCTTCGCCATCTGCTGTTCGAGCTCCTCTTGCTGAAGACGCAGGGCCATCATGGCATCTTTGTTTTGTTACATCTTCTTCTGCAAAATAAACTCCCTCTAATCTCGGCTACCCTCTCCTCGCTCCCTTCCTTGCCCCACGAGAGCCCAAGAGTGATTTTCATCGGCCTGACTCACCTGGATGGGCGTCTGTTGACTGTCATGGAAGAGTTTACGCCGGAGGAAAGGGGCCGACTCTTCTTGATCCTCATGAATTCTGGAACCCAGCCTGTCTTTGACCGACCCTCTCACCTAGGTGGTCTGGTATGTTTTCGCTTTTTCCTGGTTAGAAGCATCTGTATTCCTACTCGCCATGACTTTCTACCGGAAAAGTTGGTTTTGATTGAATAAGCACTAAAAGGCCCTCCTTCTCGCGCCAATGTTAACGCTTAAGTTTTCACGTAGCGTCAATCACAGAATCCGCGCGCCAAACCTCGCACGATAACGGATCACACACGAAGCTTGATGACGGCTTGTTCAGGGGATAGCTCTCGGTGTGAGAATAAATGACAGTAGTTCACAAGGTTTAACAATGGAGGCTAAGTATTTAGTGCTCAAAAGTAGGTATTACCTGTTAATTATAATCTTGGCCTTGTATTTATAGTACTCTACTCACCTTAGGATCATTCTCCGAGTCGGATTAGGACTCCTAAACATGGCAGTTACCATAATTTGGGTCCAACACAATCTTCTTAAAAGGTGGAAGTGGAATCCAATCCAATCACTACCTTTGGAGTTACCTTATTCAAATACGGTTAGGACTCAGGACTCAGACGCAGGATACCCCAATTGTCTGAGCCCAAACCAACCGAGCTCTACGTGGTGGGACTTGACCCATAGGACTCGAAGGTCCGACCCCGAACATCATCCTTCCAAAATAGGGTTCCGGCCCAAAGGACTCGAATACCCGAAACCGAACACCATACCACGAATGGGACTCCGGTCCAGAGGACTCGGATGCCCGAACTCCCTCATCACCTTGAAGGCTTCTCCCTGGGCTTCGGCCCAATGGACTCGTAAACCCCTTCTAGTGTCGGGCCTTCGGCCCACATGAAGGTCGGCAAAACGCTCCCGAACAGTCGCTATAGGTGATCCGCATGCGGACCACCCACACCTGAAACTCTTTGTGTGTGTGTGGGTGTGTGTATATATATATATATGTGTGTGTGTGTGTGTGTGTGTGTGTATATATATATTAAGGAGAATAAATTATATAAAGATAAAGTGTAAAATTAATATTTTACATTATTCGACAACATCTCATGGAGATAAATTTAGAAGAAAATAATGAATTTCAATTTCAGTACGATTAATTAAACAATTTTAACATAGTTAATAATAATTAAATATTGTTATCATGTAACTAATTTAATTATGCCGTACACATTAATCAAATTATTTTGTCATGAGAATGTCATTTTCTCTAATAAAAATCACAAGGTAAGGTAAGAAAGAGACGCAAGCTCACATGCCAATAACAAACAGAAGGTTAAATCACATGCCAGATGCACGTGAGAGTCTTTCATTTGGCCACACAGAAAACGCGTGGGTCGTCTTTGTCCCCATTCTCTGCTATAGAATTCCCCTGTCAGACTGGTATTTTTGTAACTTCACCTCATTATTAAGGGTATATCTGATGTTTTGACTTTTCCTACTGATCTAATTGTTCCGGTCTAGCTTAAACCGTTCTTAGTTCGGTCGAACTTTTTTTTTTTTTTTTTTTTGTTGTTAATAGCAATATAGATTACATACTATATTTACATTTGTTATTGGAGTTTTATTATCATATTACTTCTATTAAATTATAAATATATTATCTTAGAAATAAATAAAGAATATAAATATAATTATATTGTTTATAAAATTTACAAAAAATTTTTTTCTGTAAAACGGAGGAAGTATTATCTTGCGAATGGAGTTAAACATTTTATACACTCTTTTTAAAAAAATGTTAATAGCAATATAAATTACATAATATATTTATATTTATTATCATATCACTCTTATTATATTATAAATATATTATCTTAGAAATATATATATATATATATATATATATATATATATATATTGTTTATAATATTTACAAATGATTTATTTTGTAAAAGGGAGGAAGTATTATATTGCGAATGGAGTTAAACAGGATAATTGTATAATCTAATGTTCATGGCACACACTGTGTTTTAACTATTGGAGAGAAATTCGAGGTTTATAAGGAGTGAGTGAGAGAAAATAATTTTTTTGAAAAGAAAAAGTAGGAATGAGAAAAAAATATTTTAATCAATTTGTAATAGATTAAATAGTGACAAAGCTTCAAGAGAAACAATTATAATTTTCCTCTCCCTTCAATTCCTATCAATCTTTATATATAAATACATCACAACCTATCTTCCAACTCAATCAATTTCAAATCAATTAATTAATCTGGTTTCCAAACACACCCAATTTTAATCAATTGAAATCAACACTACAAGAAAATGTTGTAACAACGACCAAAAACATCAGCGACCGCACTTTTCGGTCGCAGAAAGTATTACTAGCGACCGCCATTAGCGACCGCCCTTGAATTTGGTCGCTAGAGTATGTTAGCGACTGAACCCGGTCGCTATTCGGTCGCAAGTTCATTTTTTACCTCCAAAAAATTGGCACGAAATATTGGCGCCTTAATTATTTGCGACCACTCACCATCGGCTGATCGCGATGCGGTATTTGATATTTCCACATCATTTAAAATTAGCGCGAATCGCATGCGATCATTGATAATGGCCACGATCTATTCCAATTAACGGGAGTTCAGTTCGATTCGTCACTCTCGATCGATTGAAGAAAAAAAGAGGAGAAAAGAATAGGAGAAGGAGAGAAGAGAAGAGGAAAAGAGGGAAAACGCCGCCACCCACCACCACAGTCACCACAGTCAGCCACCATCACCACCACCACCACAGTCACCGTCGCCACCCACCATCACCACCACCACAACCGCCGCCGACACCACTGCAGGTACACCTGATTTACTACTGTGAAGTATATTGTATGCAACATTTGTTATCACTTATATAATCAATGAAACATATATATATATATATAACCAAAAAAATATTTATCCCGAACCCGAAATTAGAATTTTAATAACTCATAATGTATAATGAATTTTTGAGTGAGGTTTATTGTGTTTGATACCTCTATGAGTAATCTAAACACTATTTTGAACTCAAATTCCTTGTACATTATTTATGGTGATTTTTTGCCAAACCAAGAAACTGATGAAACCCCATGCCCTAAATTTTCAGGTGAATTTGCTTTTGGATATCAAACTTGTTAAATAAAATATGGCCTTTTGAGGGTTGATACCTTATCAGTATAAAGCGCGTCCCGTCCAAAGATGAACAAAAAGGACTTGTGATGAAAAGTTATGACCAAAACAAAATTGAAAATTTTAAAATTAAAACAACTATAACTTCGTGACATTAGCGGTCGTGTCAAATAAAGGGGTGACATTAGCGTCGTGTTAGGCAAATTCATGTCGTGTTGAAACTCGTGTATACATGTTTACAACACGATCCCGATTTATGAATCGTGTTCGTTTTGAAAATTGATACGTGTTTAAAATGGTGTTTATGACACTTGTAAAACCCGTTTATGACACCAACTCGTTTATGAATCGTGTGTTCGTGTCGTGTTATCTTGCCGTGTTGAAAATTGCTGCCCCTTGAACAGTGGAAATGTTGAATAGAGTTTAATACTATTGATCTTATTTATAACACCTATTCAATGAGAAAATGTTGTAATTTGATGCAAATAATACTAGTACATGGCAATACATGGGTTGGTATAGGTTCCAACCATTGTTGTCAATTGTGAATTGTATTGTGTACTAAAAATTTTGGAATCGCTACTCATTTATCATCTCATAAGATACGGGAAGAAATGTAAAACATGATAATTACATATCTAAACATATAGAGAACTCAATTTAATGGACAGTAAAACATATTAGCTTAAGCTTAATGTTAAAATAATTATATCAGGCTAGAAACTTTAAATATTAATGTTAGAGTTTGAAGACTCTAGTCTAGAGGCTTATTTAATAGTAAATATTGGTTATATGTAAATTTGAAAAGGGAAATAGAGAATAAAAAAACCTTACTTTTAACTATATATGTATAAAATCCAAGTGAAATTAAGCCCCATTTGTGAAGTATAGATCAAGTCAACTCTCGAAAAGCTAAGTATTCATGTCTCCATTTGAGGAAGAGATATAAAAAGAGAAAGTGGAGACAATCTTTAGAAGAAGATAAAAACCATAAAAAGCATTTTAAGGAGTATTGTGACAAAATAGTAAAAACTCTTCTACCGGGAAAAGACTTTAATATGTTGTTCTACCTTTTATCTGTTCTGTCTCTAACTTAAAAATGTATCATACCTGTTGTATCTACCGGGAAAAGATACTGTATTGAATTGTTCCTGTATCGTAAGATATACATCTACTATCGTAATACACTGACAACTATCGTTCCAACAAAGTTCTTCTTGCTTTTATTTGCTATGTTCTAGTGCTTGCTTTTTTTGTGCTTACTTTTTGTTTAGTTTATCACATACTATATCTTATTTCATTATTTGAGGTTTGGGAATAAATTGGGATTATATTTTGCTGAAATTGGTCAAGTATGCATGCCCTCGTGCATGTGGATAGTCCATATTATAGGGAGACTCTGTCGAATTTTTTTCATATATAAGTCAAAATGACCATATAACTTGAACATTAGTATAACATAAAACATAACTAGAATTAAGTTTATCCATAATTCAATCAAGAAGAAGGTTCAAAGAAGTTTTCCATAATTCACGGTCGAGAAGATAAAGAAAATGACACACTATTAATATGTATGCTATAAGTATGGCTTAGCTTAGAATAGAAAGAAAATGAAAAGTACAAAACACAAACACAAGCACCATAACTTCAACCACACTATTAATGAGTTGTTTTAAAATATTCATACTTGTCTAAATCTTCATATATAAGTCAAATGGCCATATATGCATTCATGTATATGATGATGACAATGAGTATATGTGATATTTTTTTGTTGTGTTTAGATATGGACCCTCGAATCATATATGTATCCTTGTTAAGTAACTTGATTAAGAAAAAAAAAAGAGTTGAGGGAACAATTAATAAACTAGCAAAAATATATAAGAAAATGGCCATATAACTAGGAATTAAGTTTATCCATAATTCATCGAAGAAGAAGGTTCAAAGAAGTTTTCCATAATTCATAGTCGAGAAGATAAAGAAAATGACACACTATTAATATGTATGCTATAAGTATGACTTAGCTTAGAATAGAAAGAAAATGAAAAGTACAAACACAAACACAAGCACCATAACTTCAATCACACTATTAATGAGTTGTTAGATAGTGAGGAGTACATACATTGCCTATAGATAACATGTAAAAATGGTTCCTAAGTTAGGCCAATTCTTGCTTAAAAATCATTGAAAATAAGCTTTATAGAACAATGAACACTAAAATAGTGAATCACCATACCGGACCCCATACACAAGTTTTGATAGTCATAATAGGACATAAGAAAGCTACACAAACTAAAGGAACCAAGCCCAAGCCATTTTGAGCATGAGACTTGTTAAAAATCACATTTTAAAGCCAAAAAATGGATTTGTTTTGGACAATTCATAAGTACACGACCTTAAAGGACTATTATGAGTTAGATGATTAAATAAAGTTTGGTGATGCTAAAAGTAACCTTAAGTAACTTAAATATACACGCCTAGACTATCCTAGTGGCCTAGACTATCCTATCCTATTGTCCTTTTGTTTACATACAATTACATATCGATGTTCTCTATATCCCCGACATGTTTATGTACCTTTCATTTATAACTTATACTAACATCCTAAATTTTTATTTATAGATGTCTTACGAACTCGCAAAGACGAAAGCCTTGGGTTGGGTCTGAGCCCTAATCATGTGTCTTAGAAAGGCCCTCGGCTAATCCGGATGATCACATTCTTACTCTGAGATCCGTCCTCCTCCGAGATAAGACGTAAGTTAAACATCGATGTATATATATATATATATAAGGGTTTTAATATAAATTATTGTATATTGTAGTGATTTTCAAGATAGTATAATTGTGAAGTGCATTTCACAATTATCGTCTGTAAGCGCCTACGCCGGTGATTACGGGCGATGACACACCTCTCGCCCCATAAGGATCTTGATTTAATTTGAATTTCGGGTATATTTTTATCACTCGATAGATAATACATAGTTAATCAAATAATATTGCTTAGTAATATAATGATTTTAATATTATTATTGTTATTTTATTTGCGAAACGATATAGATGGGACGATTTACGTGCATCGATTATTCGAGACACTATTACGGCGAGAAGTGCTACCGTAAGAACTAAAGATAATTTGAACAAGGAACGACAAAAAGCCACGCACAATCTTTGAGATTGACCATCCAGATGGGGTGAAGCGGTATATGCATGAGCATAGCCTGGTGGAAAGCATGACCCCATATGGGTGCGAGATGTGTGACCGATGGAAAGGCGAGAGCTGGGTCAAGAGGCGAAGATCGCCGCCTCGAGCAGATCTCTCAGTGTATCGAGACGACGAGAAGGCAAAAGCACGTATCGGGGCGGCGAGTATATCACAATTTGCAACACACATTCTTTGCCGAGGGTACGTATGTTATGTTTCTGATCATCTTTTGTACCTAAAATATCACATGTTTACATAATAATATGAGGAAATGAACTATAGGAGTCTCGGTCTCAAGGTCAACCTATCAATTGGTTGGATGTGTATGTGGCCACCCGCGATGGTCTACACAGAAAAGTCGTTGAGATAACAGTAATAAGTTCACTTTATCCTAATATGTTGTTTATAAATTATAACGACCTTCTTTAGTATTTTTATTTATTTATTTTAACTATTTAATTGTTCATCTTCGACAGGACACTTATAAGGGCTTAATGAAGCAGCGCTATCACGAAAGGCACCCGCGTCCGTCGATTGATCAAGAATTATGGGAGGCGTCCATCGTGAAGAAAAATTATGTCAAAGGCCGAGGACAAAGACGACGCTTCGACCATCGATGTATGGCAGCAGCTCGCCACCAGTCTACATACCATCGTGGTATTCCAAACCTATCATACTCTGCTTGTTGTGTGTGAGAGCTGAATCTGTCGAGATCGTGATCTTCTTCAAATATCTTTGGCGGGCATCTGCAGATCTCTCGAGTCTGATGAGTTGGCGGGGCGATGGCGGCGGCCGGCAGCGAGAGCAAAGCGACAACAACAACGAGGAGCGGTATATATATATCGTTTATTGTTTAGCTACATTGTCTTATATGTTTATAGTCTACGAGTCGATGTCTTACTTATATGTAACATATATGTTCTATTACTTTGATAATTTACAGATCCTAATTTGGATGATCCATGAAGAGCGCTAGACTTATTTTTTAGATTTTTAAAGCCTTGTACTCTTTTAGATTCATTCTTTGGACAATTGTATTAGTTTATATGGATGTTTACGATATCGATTATATTGTGTTGGAGGAATGTTTTGTATTGTATTGGATGAATGTTTCATGGATGAATGTTTTGTATTGTATTGGATGGATGTTAATATGGATGCTTGTATATATATATATATATAGCGCGTGTTGGGATTGAAAGCGGTACAAAGCGAGGTTATTTTGGGAAATCAATAAAATAGGCAAAATTTAAAA
This sequence comes from Panax quinquefolius, assembly GCA_020205615.1. Lineage (NCBI taxonomy): Eukaryota > Viridiplantae > Streptophyta > Magnoliopsida > Apiales > Araliaceae > Panax > Panax quinquefolius. Next base: position 16,591,671 of record CM035153.1, read on the forward strand.
AAAAAAAGCATCGGTGACCGCGATGCGATCGCTAAAAATGTATCGTCGATCGCTTGAATCTAGCGGCCATCATGATGCGGTCGCTATTATTGGTCGACGACACGTGTGACACGTCACGCGATGACGAATGACTCAAAGATAAGTTATAATAGCGACCGGTATCGGCCGCTAATTGCGATCGCTAATTATCTTGTCATTATTGGTGGTCGTGATGTCCTTCCAATGACCAGATTATCTGCGACTTCGATCGTGACATATCTGATCATGAGATAGCTATCTCATGACCATGTATCACGATTCATTGATATCTTGATCATTGATAAGCCTTTTTGTTGTAGTGCAATTTGATTTTTAACACAGTTAATTTTGCTTCCAAACACACCCAATTTTAATCAATTGAAATCAATTTGATTTTTAATAGAGTTAACTCAATTAATTTCTTAATTTCCAACAGAGTTAACTCAATTAATTTCAAATCAACACACTTAATTTTAATCAATTGAAATCCATAGTTTTAGATTAATTTGAAATCAATTAATTTCTAATTTCAAATCAATCAATTAACACACCCAATTTTAATCAATTGAAATTCCATAGCCCTATTAATACATAACAGAAACCCATTACTTGATATTAATTTCACCGAGTTGTCTCTTCCTCTTCTCCTCCTCCTCCTCACTTCAGTTTCTTCCCCTTCCCCGCGAAATTGATTCCCCTTACTTTTTATTTTGTTCCACCCCTCTTCCACTTCCACTTCCACTTCCACTTTCACTTCCAGAGAGATCCACTTCCCCCTCTCCTTCTTCCACTTATATATATATATATATATTCATATGTTTATGTGAATTTATTGGCTTTATATTCTGTTAAATTTTACTCTTTTGTTACAGATCTGACATCACTTTGTCCTTCTCTTTCCTGAACCGCACTCGATTTTGATTTTGTGGGCTCAAAATCGCTCGATCGATCCGATTTATTTGATTTCGTGAACATATCAGGTACTTGATGATTATTTCTTTTGTTTTATTGAAATTTTTTGATGTAATTTGTAGGATTTTTCGATTCTTTAAAGAGAAACAAAATTTCAATTTCGCAGATCCTGACGATTTTTTCCTGGCCAAGGCCAAGGAGAGCATAGTGAATCCGTTTTGTTCGGTCGGTGCAAATTCTGATCAGATCTCGTCTTCTAGAAGGAACCTTCCGTATAATAGCAACGACACAAATGAATTTGATTTTGGCTACGAGGTGCCTTTTAAGTTTCCTCAGTACATTTATGTAAATAATTTGTTTTGAATTTGTTAATTTTTTTCTTTTTAAAAAAATTGGTGAATGTAATTGAAATTGGAAGGAACCTGAAGAGTCGAAGGTGCCAGCGAATTCGGTCTTGGATTCTTGAAGAGGACTCAAGCAAATGGAGATTCATAATTTATCGGAAAAGGTTGGTTTTGATTTTGGTGTTGAGTATAAATTTTGAGAATTGAGCTGATTTTGTGACTAATTTTGTGGACAGAGGAGGAGGAGTAGGATTAATGAAATCCTCTTTTAACACCATTCCATCAAAATTCATACCCAAAATTCCATTTTTTACTCGATCAAAATCTCGAAAAACTTATTTTAGGCTTCTGTTTATTCTCTTTAAAATATGTCTCAATTAGACATTGTGCAAATTCTTGATGATTATTATTTGTTAAAATGATCATCTTGATGAAGTTAACCTGGAAAGCTTAAGTTCCAACTCATCGATAGTTCTTTTAAGTGAAGCTTCAATTTTTTATCTATGTCAATGTATTTTATTTTATTTTTTTTGCTAGATTATTTTATCTATGTCAATTGTTCCTTGGTACGTAAATAAATATGGTTTTATTAATACATGTCAAATGGATTATACCAAATTGTTTTCTCACAATTTACTTTTTAAAACATGCATTGCTTTGGAATGAGAAAGCTTAGAAACTTGCGACTTATAGTGAACATTGTTTATTGTATTTCTTAGATTTCCATCTCAAAAGTAGTTTTGAAGAAAAGGAAAAGCAATGAAGATTGGGCAATTAGAAGGAAACAAAATTTCTAAAGGGGATAATTTCGTCATCAAGAAGCAAAGCAATTAGTTAGAGAAATGATGTGACACCCCAAAATAGGTATACACATCACTCATTCGAGTCGCCAAATACATGGTACGTAAACAACTACAACTTTTATTATTACAATTGTCGTGTAAAATACAACAACACACAAATCTTGTGAGTTTAAATAAAAATATTGTCTTTTAGACAATATCCACACTCAAATAAGTCCTCATTACATTTATTGATACATTATTTTATAAAACTAGCGAGGACTGCTAAAACAACTATCTAGGACCATCACTCTTTACCCCGACTGGTTCCTGCTATATTCTCACCTCCTGAGAAGAAAAATGGAACAAAAAGGAAAAGGGTGAGCTCAACTAGCCCAGTAAAGAATATTATGACTAAGATAATGAACAACAAATTATCGTTAGCCTTCAACAAATCAGATAAAATATAATGGACAACAAGTTTTAGATCAATATACGCAGCGGAAATAACAATTCATTAGAAGAGTTTAGTATAAAATGAAATCTTCTATCATCTATGAATTTAAAAATCCATCATCAATATTTTATCCCTGTAACATCAATCAATATACATCTTGAATCAAATATTCATCTTTGCACTACGGGCCAAAGATATTCATCTGTATCATCAGTTGGTCATGTTTATCTCAACACTGTTCATCTTTGCACACTGGGCCAAAGATATTCATCAGGTAATCATTCATCTTTTGCACTCTGAGGCCAAAGATATTCATCGTATCACCATTAAGGACTGAGGATGATGAAAAACATTTTAGCGAACGAATCTAGTGAGACAAAAGGACAAAGATTAGAGATTCGTACTTTAGATAATTCAAGTTTAAAAACGCTCTATAATAATCCATAGTGAAGATCAAAACATGGATTCAATTTCAAGAATAAGGGTCACAACAGAAAATTTGAAAGAAAGAAAAAATATATATATTTTTTTCTTTTGTGAACAATAACTGTGAACAATACTCGTGAATAGTACCCATGAACAATAATCGTGAACAAGAATGCAACTATGAAACGATGCCGTGAGCGATGATCCGTGAACAATAAATATGAACAAGATCCGTGAAGTGAGCGATACTCATCATGAAAAGTTCCAAATTTGATTAAAAAGTTTAGATCAATATTCCTATGAAATGATTTTAGATGAAGCGAAATTTTTAATCATTTCAGGAATTATAGAAGCAATACTTACCATAGTAAGTTCAAATTTAGGAATACGAGATGAAATAATATCACTTACATAATATGGAGTATGAAAGGAAATAATATTTCTCACAAGTATTGCAATAAAATAATATCCTTTGCCTTATTAGAAACTGGATTTGACTGGAATATCGGATATTATTCTGAGAAAATCTTGCAGAAAAACTATGCTCAAAGTATTCTTATACTCAAGAAAAATACTCACAATACTATAGTAAAAGTGCTTTGAGATTTCTGGTGTGATTTAGGATGGAGGGTTGCCCTCCTATTTATAGCAACGGAGGAAGGAAAAAGAAACAGATAAAGCGCCTGACATTTTTTTTCCTCCTCTACCTAACATCCTGCCTAACATGCATTCTCATATTTCAAATGGGTGAGGGCCACCCTTTGAAACTAGCATGCAGGAATATCATGCCTAATTCACATTTTCCATATGTTGGGGCCACATTTTGAAATGATTTAGCATAAAACCTACCACCCACCAGGAAAGAAAAAACAACAATAGGGGCCACCCTTTGAAAAATGTTTTGCAGGAAGAAAAATAAGCCATCTCTAAAGAAAAAGAAAAGGACAGCTTACTGTGTTTCTTTTGAAAACAAGTTTACTTTGCAGTCAATACTCCACCACCAACCAACTTAGGAAAATAACGGGCAAGCTATACAATTTGCTCACTCCTTTTCTTTAATCACACACACACACACACACACACACACACATATATATATATATATATATATATATATTATAATAATATTATTGGAGAAAAGATAAAATAGCAACTTTCAACAAATAATTCCTGCAGAATTCCTTCAATTATATCCACATAAAAAAAAAAAATATATCCATCAATAAATATTTCCTTATCATATAAATTAATAATTAATTATTCACAAATAATATTACAGAATCACAATTATGACAACCAGACCGTTCCCAGTAAAGAGGGGGCTTTCCGATAAGGATTTCTCTCATCTTGGCAATGCAATTAGGTGACCAAACCCTCCATTAGATGAACTTTCTAGACATTGCCAATAATGCTATCTAATAATATTATTCAAATAATATGAATTATTGATCCGATAATGGGAAATATTGTGAAATGACAATTATTGAAAATAACAATAATATAAAATATCAACACAAACAATTATTGAATCAATAAAATATTGAGCATAAGAATTACTATAACAATTATTGAGTAGTGCCTTCTTACGTAAGAATCAATAATTCAAAAATATTGTGTAATACCGTGTGCTTCTTGTGCAACCCACGCCAGACATCAGTATTTTAAACCAGGGTAATCCAACGAGTGTTAAGCAGTAATAACTACGTCGTTATTTATAAAAACTCAAATTTGTCATTTTCTTCATCCAACGGTTATTCTATTATGATGAGGCCCATGAATGGTCATTTACTGCCGTCGCACGAATATTCCCTGACAACAAGAATATTCCACGACCAAACGAATATTCCCCAACAAAAATGAATATTTTATAACCACTTGCTTATTTTGTAAAATTTGCACATTTCACCCATAACCAAAGCATTATATCAAATTAACTCCTAATTATTTTAAGATAATAAATAAAGAAAATTTAATTTTATTCAGAATAAGTTGGGGTCTTACAACCTCCCCTCCTTATGAAATTTCGTCATCGAAATTGATGTACGTACCTGGTGTTTCGAAAAGGTGAGGGTACCTTGCTTTAATTTCCGTTTTCAACTCCCAAGTCATTTCTTCAATAGCATGGTTCCTCCACAAAACCTTGACTTGTGGTATAACCTTTGTTCGTAGGACATGCTCTTTCCTATCCAATATCTTGACAGGTACCTCCTCGTACGTTAAATCTTCGACTATCTCGTTTGGTTCTAACGCGATAATGTGGTTTGGGTCTTTCACATACTTACGAAGCATAGATATATGAAAAACATTATGAACACGAGACATGCTTGAAGGTAATGCAAGTCTATAGGCCACATTTCCTATTCGGTCAAAAATCTCAAATGGACCAACAAATCGTGGATTGAGCTTTCCTCTCTTCCCAAATCTTGTAACTCCCTTCCATGGAGCAATACGTAATAGTACATGATCTCCAATGTTAAACTCCACGTCCTTTTAATGAAGATCACCATAACTCTTTTGTCGATCTTGTGAGGTCTTTATACGTTGCCGGATCATTTGAATCTTTTCTGTAGTCATGCGTACTAATTTTGGTCCCAACAACGTCGCTTCACCCACCTCGTCCCAACATACTGGAGAGCGACACTTTCGTCCATACAACGCCTCGAATGGAGCCATGTCTATACTTGCTTGATAACTGTTGTTGTAGGAGAATTCTACTAGTGATAAGTACTTATCCCAACTTCCTTTGAAATCTAGGACACAGAGTCTTAATAGATCTTTAAGGGTTTGAATAGTCCTTTTCGATTACCCGTCCGTTTGAGGATGGTATGCTGAACTGAATCATAAATCCGTGCCCATAGCTTTCTGTAAGCTAACCCAAAATTGTGAAGTGAATCTTAGTTCACGATCCAAAACTATGGATACTGGCATGCCATGCAATCTCACAATCTCATTCACGTACATACGAGCAAGACGTTCAAGGGAATAAGTCTCACGTATCGGCAAGAAATGAGCAAACTTGGTTAATATATCAACAATAACCCAAATCGCATATATGCCTTGAGAAACTTTGGGAAGACCCATAATGAAATCCATAGTAATGTGTTCCCACTTCCATTTCGGAATCTCAAGTGGTTGCAATGGACCCTTTGGCACTTGATGCTCGCCTTTACACGTTGATAAGTTAAACACCTCGAGATAAACTCGCGATCTCTCTCTTCATATTGCTCCACCAAAATGTATGTCGAAGATCGTGATACATTTTAGTACTCCCGAGATGGATTGCAAATGGTGTGTTGTGTGCCTCCATCATGATTTTATGCTTTAAGTCGAATCGTTAGGAACATGAAAGTCTAGAGTTGACTCAAGTATTCCTTCTTCATCGATTCTTGCTTTTGGAATAACTTCTTCTTACACTTTCTTCTTCATACGTATCATCTCCGGGTCCATGGTTTGAGCGGCTTTAACTTTATCAATTAAAGTCGATTCTACTCAGTATATTTGCCATCATCACGTGGATACCTGGAGTCTTTACCTCTATCTCCATCCTTTGCAAGTCATACAAAATGGGCCTTTGTGTTAACAACATCGCACTCACTCGATCGCATATGACATTCTACTCAACGCGCCGCCCTACAACGTTTGCTTTTCCAAGATGATATTGAATAGTGTGATCGTAATCTTTTACAGATCGAGCCAACGTCGTTTCCATATGTTGAGTTCCTTTTGGGTGAAGAAATATTTGAGGCTTTTATGATCCGTATAAATCTCCATTTCTCCCCATACGTGGTAGTGTCTTGATTTTCAACGAAAACGATTATCGCTAACTCTAGATCATGAGTAGGATAATTCCTCTCATATTCTTTGAGTTGTCATGAGGCATAGGCTATGACTTTCCCATGTTGCATGAGAACACATCCTAACCCTTTGCCTGAAGCATCGATATAGATAACAAATCCATCCGAACCTAGATGGTATTTCCGAACAGGTGTCGAAATGAGTCTCCTCTTAAGCTCTTGGAAACTCTTCTTGCATTCCTTGCTCCATATGAATTTTGTATCTTCCGAGTCAATTTGAGTTAACTGAGTAGCAATTCGAGAAAATCCTTCCACGAATCTCCGATAATAACCACCATTTAAGCCCGTAAAGTCACGACTTGATCACCGACTTCGGCTGCTCCCAACTTTGGATTGCTTCAATCTTTGTCGGGTCAACAGATACTCCATGTTTTGATACCATGTGCCCAAGGAATGCTATTTCCTTAAGCCAGAACTCGCATTTCTTGACTTGGCATATAGCTTGTTGTCACAAAGCCTTTCAAGTATCGACTTCAAATGGTGCTCATGATCTTCACTGGCTTTTGGAATAGATGAGGATGTCATCAATAAAGACAACAATGAACTGATCCAAATATTTCTTGAATACACGGTTCATCATATCCATGAAAGCAATAGGAGCATTAGTCAATCCAAAAGAAATGACTAAGAATTCATAATGCCCGCACCGAGTTCTGAAGGCAGTCTTTGGAATATCCTCGTTTTAATCTTCAAATTGATGATATCCGAACGAAGATCGATCTTTGAAAAGAATTGTGCTCCTTGGAACTGGTCAAACAGGTCATCAATACGAGGTAGGGGATACCTATTCTTGATGGTGACATGGTTCAATTCCCGGTAGTCAATACAAAGTCGCATACTCCCGTCCTTCTTCTTTACAAATAAAACAGGAGCACCCCAAGGAGATGTACTAGGACTAATGAAACCGATGTCTAACAATTCCTGTAGTTGGACTTTTAACTCCTGAAGTTCAATAGGTGCCATTCGATATGGGGTTTTAGAAATGGGCTTTGTACCCGGTTCAAGATCAATAAAGAATTAAACTTCACGTTCCGGGGGTAGACCAGGAAGTTCTTCAGGAAATACGTCAGGAAATTCATTAACAACAGGAATATTATTCAAATTTGACGTGTTTTTGTTCAAGTCCATAATATGGGCTAAGAAAGCTTGACATCCATTTTTCAATAAACGAATAGCTTTATAGCTTGATATGATAGTGGTGATTTTAGTGGTTTAGTTGCTTGAATTCGTATAATAAAGTTAGTTAGGAATATGAAAACTAATAAACTATGAAAACAATCAATTTTGGCATGATGAGTGGTTAACCAATCAATCCCTAAAATCACATCAAATGCAAGTATCTTTAAAGAAATAAGATCAATAGGTAATGTGGATTGTGCCAACTTGGATCAAGCAAGATTTATAAGCGTAGATGTAACAAAAGGTTTCACCAATGGAGTTTCAACAGATAAGTTAAAGTCCATTTCTCTTGAGTCAAATTTAAGCGTTGAGCACAAGCAGGAGAGATAAAAGAATGGGTAGAAACCGATATCTAGTAAGGTATAAACTTCGCAAGAATTCAAGATTAGCTTACCGTGATCACCTCGTTCGGGTTTCTCGTGTTTTTGCCGACCACTACAAACGCCTCCTTGAACCACCGACTTTGTTTTGTCCAGATTTGTCTTTGGTGTCATCATCCCGATTAGACTTGACTTCGCCATTCTGGGACAAAATCGAGCTATATGACCATCTTTTCCACAATTGAAACACACCTTGGAAGGTCAGGAAGCAGTTTGGACTTATGTGCCCCTCCTCTCCGCATTTGTAACATCTAACTAGCGCTCGCCGTTCTCCTCCCTAGAATTTGTTGTTGGTGTTGATCTTTGGTCTTGATGTCTTTCCATCATTGTTGAATCTCCTCTTTTGAAATTTCCACTGACTCCACCTCTCCTATTATCACGGGCAAGATGACCACCCGAGTGGTTATCGCTTTTGTCAGTATTTTTCCCTCCTCATTTGGTTATCATCGCTCCGATGATCATTGCCATCCGCAGTATGACCTTAGTTGTAGTCCTCGGTTGAACATACTCATTGTCTCGCTCTAATAATTGAGCCACGCATTTACAACATCCGAATATAAAGAAAATTATGAGAGATAAGATATTGTCGAATCTAGGGTTTTAGACCTCTCGTAAACATCGCGTCATTCGTTCCTCATTTTCTACCAAATGAGGTGCAAACACGGATAACTCGCGAACTTTGCCTCGTCTTGGGACACCGTCATGTTGTTTTATTCCAATCTAATAAACTCTACCTCCTTCATATGACTAATACTTTCGTGAAAGTACTTGTCATTCGAACGATTCAAATCTTTCCCAAGACATGCTTTGAAAAGGGTTGGTGGTACGCTTCATGATTCCCACCAAGAATCGCCTCACCACGGAACATAAAGGTGGCGAATGGAACCTTTTGTTCTTCCGCATCCCAAAACATCAAATATCTTGGTAATTTTCTTGACCCACATTTACGCCTTTGATCGGATCCGGCTTTCCCGAAATCTGGTGGTCCCAACTCCTTGAAGCTTGCTTGGCTATGATAAACCCGCGTTCTTATCATTTCCACCCATATTTTATACACGAGTCTCCCTCGTCTGATTTTGCATGAACTGCAAAAAGCTTCTAAACATCCCATCATTCATCGTTTGCTCGGTAGTGTTTTTTATAGGAGGAATATTGTCTTCTTGTTGCACGTTCTCTTGGTTGGTAATCAAAGGTTGTTCCACGATCTCATACACTCCATTGTTAACGTTCTCAGCTGCCATTCTTAAAAACTGCCATAAAACAAGGGTTAATTTAAACAAATTAACATATCACATAATATCCCTATATTATGACAGACCAACAAATAAGCTTAGGTAGGACACACTAGCGAAGGATTTACTTTTCTCTCCCCTCCTAGTTCTATTCCCCGATCTCCGCCAGAGACCATATCCCTAAGCTTTGATACCAACTGTGACGCTCCCAAAATAGGTATACATCACCCATTCTGAGTTACCAAATACATGGTACAGAAACAACTACAACTTTTATTATTACAATTGTCGTGCAAAATACGACAACACACATGCTGTGAGTTTAAATACAAATATTGTCTTCTAGACAATATCCACTCTCAAATAAGTCCTCATTACATTTATTGATACACTATTTTACAAAACTAGCGAGGACTGCTAAAACAACTTTCTAGGACCATCACTCTTTACCCCGACTGGTTCCTTCTATATTCTCACCTCCTGAGAAGAAAAATGGAGCAAAAAGGAAAAGGGTGAGCTCAACTAGCCCAGTAAAGAATATTATGACTAAGATAATGAACAACAAATTATCGTTAGCCTTCAACAAATCAGATAAAATATAATGGACAACAAGTTTTAGATCAATATACGCAGCGGAAATAACAATTCATTAGAAGAGTTTAGTATAGAATGAAATCTTCTATCATCTATGAATTTAAAAATCCATCATCAATATTTTATCCCTGTAACATCAATCAATATACATCTTGAATCAAATATTCATCTTCGAACTACGGGCCAAAGATATTCATCTGTATCACCATTTGGTCATGTTCATCTCAACACCTGTTCATCTTTGCACTATGGGCCAAAGATATTCATCAGGTAATCATTCATCTTTGCACTACAGGCCAAAGATATTCATCAGGTATCACCATTAAGGACTGAGGATGATGAAAACCATTTTAGCGAACGAATCTAGTGAGACAAAAGGACAAAGATTAGAGATTCGTACTTTAGATAATTCAAGTTTAAAAACGCTCTATAATAATCCATAGTGAAGATCAAAACATGGATTCAATTTCAAGAATAAGGGTCACAACAGATAATTTGAATGAAAGAAAAAAAATATTTTTTTCTTTTTGTGAACGAGACCAAGTGAATAAAGAATCGTGAACAATACCCCATGAAAGAATCGTGAACAAGTATCTATAAACAACACCTATAAAATGATCCGTGAGCGAAGAATTATGAGCAATGCACTGTGAGCGATAGAATCGATCATGAAAAGTTCTAAATTTGATTAAAAAGTTCAGATCAATATTCCTATGAAATGATTTTAGATGAAGCGAAATTTCTAATCATTTTAGGAATTATAGAAGCAATACTTACCATAGTAAGTTCAAATTTAGGAATACGAGATGAAATAATATCGCTTACATAATATAGAGTATGAAAGGAAATAATATTTCTCACGAGTATTGCAATAAAATAATATCCTTTACCTTAGTAGAAACTGGATTTGACTGGAATACCAGTTATTATTATGAGAAAATCTTGCAAAATAACTACACTCAAAGTATTCTTATACTCAAGAAAAAAAATTCTCACAATACTATAGTAAAAGTGCTTTGAGATTTCTGGTGTGATTTAGGATGGAGGGTTGCCCTCCTATTTATAGCAACGGAGGAAGGAAAAAGAAACAGATAAAGCGCCTGACATTTTTTTTTCCTCCTCTACCTAACATCCTGCCTAACATGCATTCTCATATTTCAAATGGGTGAGGGCCACCCTTTGAAACTAGCTTGCAGGAATATCATGCCTAATTCACATTTTCCATATGTTAGGGCCACATTTTGAAATGATTTAGCATAAAACCTACCACCCATCAGGAAAGAAAAAACAACAATAGGGGCCACCCTTTGAAAAATGTTTTGTAGGAAGAAAAATAAGCCATCTCTGAAGAAAAAGAAAAGGACAGCTTACTGTGTTTCTTTTGAAAACAAGTTTACTTTGCAGTCAATACTCCACCACCAACCAACTTAGGAAAATAACGAACAAGCTATACAATTTGCTCACTCCTTTTCTTTAATCACATGCATATATATATATATATATATATATAATATATATATATATATATAATAATATATATATATATAATAATAATAATAATAATAATAATATTGGAGAAAAGATAAAATACCAACTTTCAACAAATAATTCTTGCAGAATTCCTTCAATTATATCCACATAAAATAAATAAATATATCCATCAATAAATATTTCCTTATCATATAAACTAATAATTAATTATTCACAAATAATATTACAGAATCACAATTATGACAACTAGGCCGTTCCAAAGAAAGATGGGGCTTTCCGATAAGGATTTCTCCTTACTGGCGCGCAATTAGGTGACCAAACTTCTCCTTAGACAGAACTTTCTAGACACTGCCAATAATGCTATCTAATAATATTATTCAAATAATATGAATTATTAATCTGATAATGGAAAATACTGAGAAATGACAATTAGTGAAACAACAATAATATAAAATATCAACGCAACAATTATTGAATCAATAAAATATTGAACAATAATTACTTTAACAATTATTGAGTAGTGCCTTCTTACGTAATAATCCATAATTCAAAAATACTGTGCAATACCATGTGCTACTGTGCAACCACGCGTATTATTATATTTTAACCACCAGATAATCCAACAGTGTTAACGGTAACAAATACGCCGTTATTTATAAAAATTCAAATTTGTCGTTTTCTTCATCAAGCGGTTATTACATTATGAGGAGGCCCATGAATGGGTCATACCGTCATTATGAATATTCCCTGACAACAAGAATATTCCACAACCAAACGAATATTCCCGACAAAAATGAATATTTTATAACCACTTGCTTATTTTGTAAAATTTGCACATTTCACCCATAACCAAATTATTATATCAAATTAACTCCTAATTATTTCAAGATAATAAATAGAGAAAATTTAATTTTATTCAGAATAAGTTGGGGTCTTACAACCGAGACAAAGTAAATTTATATTTTTGTCGTTGAATTATTGGGCATGAAATTAGTCTGTGATTTAGGCTGCTTAAATTTGTTTGGTTCCTCTAAAATTGTTAATACTTTTGATGTTTGAAACTATCTAAATTTATTTTAACATATTGATTGGTTAAGTTAAATGGTATTTCTTTTGGTTACTTATTTTTGATTTTTTTCTAACAATTGGTAAGTCTCACACCCTCACTTACAATATTGATACTTGAATGGTCTTTTTAAGTTTATTTATTGATCATTATAGGAGATAGTAGATTGTATTGTTGTGCATCAGAGTGCTGGGACTTAGATTATGGGTTTCGAGTTGGACTTAGATTAGCTAGCTTTTTTGTGAAGGAAGATAGCAATTTGTTCGTGATCGACTTTGAGCAATTGAATGTTTTTGAATGTTTGTTTTTCATGTCATGTAAAAATATATTGAAAAGTTTATATAAAAATAACTTATTATAAAAAAAATATTTTCCTCATAGTAATTTTAACAAATTATATATTAAAGCTTGACACCCAATTCACATTCAATTGAATGAGTTAATTTAATTGATCGAATTGACTCAAACGATTTGAACTTTCATTCTTTATTTCCTTTACTTCATCTCTGAATTTTGTAACAGCCCCAAATTCAAATATCTCAACTCACAGATTCAGTACTCACGATCCATCATAAATATTATCTAAATTACCCATTATTTAGGATAATAACATCATATATAATAAATAAATTCTTATTGAAAGTTTACTAACATAAACATATCCCAGGTCATCTATCCTTTATTACATCACAATTGTAGAAATATAATTAAGTTCATTACATAATTCTTTATATTAATATATAATCTAGAGGTCCTCTACTCCTGCATCTTGCCAATCCATTTGCTCGAAGAAGGCTTCTCGGTTTCCTCGACCTTATCTGAAATGGTTATGCAAGGGTGAGCAATCATTTCGTCCACAAGTATAATGATATGCAACAATTGACTTATGAAAAGAAACAAATGTTTATTCTTCAATTGACTAGGGACAACAAATCATCAATAAATCAAGAACTTATGAAATCAATGAGATAATCAATTCTCTAAATCAAATCATAGATGTTGAATTTGAATGTACATACTGAGGGTCACAAGACCACGAACTATGTCCTAGGTTTACAAGTATTTCTACTGTAACCTTTAATAGTCAAAAGACTATGGACCATCTTTCCTCGTACTCCAAGTGATCAGCCCTTCGTACCATGTATTGTGCACAAACATATCATCACTATTGTGTAGCTCGAAATTATAGTTTTCGATAATATTTTTCCCTATAATAGGGTTGTTCATCTCAAATTTATTACAAGAATCCACACCAAAATAATTCGGTTTGGGAAACTTTAGAAACAGTTCTAGACTTTTAGAACACCCATAAACTAAGGATAAACCGAATCAAAATGGCTTGATAATCAATCAAGGACTAACATACCATAACTCAATTTTAGGGTTGCAATAATTCATAATTGAACAAGTATCATTTATCAAAGAAATGCTTCCGAAAAGAATTTGAAAGCTTGCATGAATATAGCAACTCATATAAGATACAAGTGAATGGTACGAGCTAGAATACTTTGCTTAATATTAGAGTATAAGCAAAAGTTAGGAAACTTGTTTTGCGCGATAGCTACAAAGTTACATAACATTTCCCTTAAATATCCTACACATATAAATCATATAGATATAACAATTAGTCACATATCGACATTTTATTAAGTGATCTCTTTAACTCTATACCACATTTCATGATTCCTTATCTTTTATTCGACACTTAGTGTTTACTAAAGTTTACCGCTATATCATGTTTCATGATTAACAATTGAGTATATTTATTAAAATAGATTAGGTAAACATCCCTAAATTGCACATTAAAATTCTCATCTCTGGTTTGAATCGTTATTTGCGTGGTGTGTCGTAAATCGCCCCTTGACACCAACAGATAGCCAAGACTCAAATATGCAGCAATGCCCAAAACCAACTTTGGTGGCCTAAATCAGCGAGAATCGCTTTTTTAAAACGCGAATAAGAACTGTTAGTTCTCGGAGGCATAATAGATATCTAGAAGGGGGGGGGGGGTTGAATAGATAATTAAAAACATTTCTTTTAAACTAGTTAGTATGATTATGATTAATGCACAGCGGAATGAGTATATGATAAACCTTCTTTTAGATATCTTGAATTAATGAGAGTGAGGCAGTTATGACAGTTATAGCAGTTATAATGGACACAATATTTTAAGTGGTTTAGAGCACTTAAAACTCCTAATTCACTCTTCTACTCCTTGAGTAGAAAATCCACTAAGGATGTCTGTTACACTTCTTGAATCTCACAGATTCCTTCTAGACCAGCAGTCTAGGCACTTCTTAGTTCACTCTTGAACTCTTCAAGTCCAGCAGACTTGGTTCTTTACAGTTCACTTAGAACTCTTCAAGTCCTTCAGACTTGGAACTTCTCACTTCAGTTGATTGGTTGTTGTTGAGATCGTGATTGGTGCTACTCAGTTGCTATTAAACACTTGTTTAAAAGAATTGAGTAGTTGAGCAAGCTTTCTCTTTTTCTCAGATCGTAGAGTTGAGCGTTGAGTGTCCTTGTACGTTTTTGTTCAAATGCTTGCATGCTTTCTCATCTGTCTTTGTTTTGTATATATGTGATCTCTTTAAATCTATCCGTTGAAGTCATCTGATGAGCCATTAAATGCGTTTGACATTTTTGAGCTTTGATGGAGATTTTTTTGCACATCTTCTGAATTGCAATCTGGCCCACTGACACAACAGACTGCTTTCTCACCTAACACCTAAAAAGGTGTTTTTCTCTGCCCAATGGTCCTTTTCTTAGCTTCTTGAATACATTTTTTTGATCAATACTAAGGATATCTTTTGTACCGTTGGGACTAGTGAGAGCTTCAACGTTCAAAACCCATTCCACATTTGTTGGAATTTGTTTCCAAACAAGAGATAGGGCTCGAAACTTCTGACACAAGACAGATGATACTCTACGATACATATCGTGGTGTCTTGTCATATTTGTGCTTGGTTTGAATAGAACACTACGATTTCTTTCAATAGTTTTGCATACTACGATCTTCACTTGCTCGTTTTGCAGACTCTATGCTTCTGAGAGCACACTACAATCTCAGCTTGTTCGTCTTGCAGACTCTACATTTCTGAAAGCACACTACGATCTCAGAGTTAGCTTCAGCAAACGTCTGGACCACTCTACGATTACTGGAGAGGCCCTTCAAGGCAAATATACTATGATCATCTCAGCACTACGATCCTGCCTTAGCTTCTGCATTCTATTGATCAGCTGGATAGACTACGATTCTCTTCAAGGCCTATCTATTTCTTTCTAGCCAAAGATCAACCTAACATATTTGATCTCTTTCTCTATACAAGTGAACATTAAAGTCTAAGATCAACTAAACAATTTTGATCTACCACTAAGTCCTTGTACATATATTCCTCGAAGGACTTTACACATAATCATGAGCATTTACATTAAACATCAAATCACAATATGCATTCTTCCAACAATCTCCCCCTATTTGATGTTGACATAACCAAGGAGATTTGTTGTCATGATTATTAAATTTTATATGCAGTTACAGCAAAGTAAACATGACTTAGTATTTCAGTGAGCAGTTAAAATTTCTAGAGAATAAGCATGAATTTATTGATGTATGAAGACATATATTACATTTAAGTTTGACTACATCAATACAACTTAAAATTCAACTTATCTCTATTTCTTCGGCCTTTTGTTTCTTGGAGGATTTGTATATTCCTCAGCTCTCCTCTTTCTGCTTGCTTCATCTCTTCTGGCCAAATCTTCCAGCTCACTTGGGCTTAGTCTAGGATTGTGATCATGCTTATTCATGAATGCAGGATCTCCAATTGGCATTCTTAGGCATGTAGTTGTCACCCCATGAGAAATTTGGTAGTTGGCCCTAGACTCTTAATGGTTGAGCCATTAAAACTTTCTCATTGATTAGCTCGTTGGACACGATGGTTTGGATCGTGGAGTCTCTTGGGTGATTTTCTTGCGGGGAGAGGTTCCTCGAGGCTTAAGTTTGGAATTGACCTCTGCCTCTGCCCTTGCCTCCCTAATCTCCTTTCCCTTTATTTTCCCCCTTTATGTCAGAATCAAGGGTTCAAATGTCTTCGAAGAGGCGAGTGACTCCTTGGACAAGCTCGTTGAGTTGACTCTGAGTTTGGGCAATGTCCTCACGATTCTCTTGGATCAAAGCATCAAAATGAGTTTCTCGTCGTTGAAGAATGTTTAGGACAGTTTCAGTCTGCTGCATTTGACCTATGGAGAATTCTTGAAATTCTTTGACTGCCGTTTGAAGACTTTTGATGCTCTGTATCATTAGATCATTCTGAGATTCTTGAGTCTTCTGTAAGATTAAGACAACATCCCGATGCTTTTTAGCTGCGAGGAAGTGAATGTCATCCCTGTCCTTTATGCTTTGAAGCATTTCTTTGATAATCTCTTTAAGCGTTTTAGAGAGCTCATTGCTGAGGGAGCTTGGAAGATTATTTGCAGCATTGATCATTGAATTTAATCTCAGCTGAATAAGTGCAGTGTGATCCTCAAGGCTCTCATCGAGTTCCTTGACCACTTCCGCAGACATTGCTGACAGATCAGCCTTTGTGGACAACTCTGAAAGAATTTCATCCAATTGGGGAAATTTTGAGGAGGGAGTTGATGTGCTTTTGAATTTATCTTATAAAGAGTTGAGGGCAAGATCAAGATTGAAGTATTCGTTGCTAGATGAGGAGGGAATATCTGGTAGAGGGGCCTGTGTTTGGGTGTATGTAGTAGGTGGCTCTACGATTTGGACTTGGGACTCTTTACTGGGGTTAGAGTCTATAATCATAGAGTTGATGGGATGTGGGAGCATTATGAAGTTGGTCACATTTGGTTCCTCAGTTACAGAATTTTGAGATTCTGCAACTGGAAAGTGATTCAGTGGATGAAGAATCACTTCCAACCATCGTGGGAATTCATAAAATTGATTAAATGAGGATGATGGCGAGTGATTAACTTTGAAAAGGGTTGGGATAGATAGTACCTCAGGTTTGTTCTTTGAGGAAGAGTTGTTGGTGATTAGTTTCTTGGCAAAATTGAATCTTCCTGGAAATCCATTAGCTAGCACTGAGATGGCCTGATACTCTTTGAAGCTCCAGAACTTGTGATTCCAGGAGTTTAGAATTTGAGCTTGGTGGAAAGGCATCATGGGTAGATAGGAGAACAGTTGCTCATTGTTAGCTTTTTGTATCCATCTATGCCTACTGCTATGATCTCGACCTCATCGTCTTCATCTGCTTCTCTATCCTCGTTTGAGGATTCCATTATATCAATGGCCTCATGATGTTCTTGTACTGGTTCTCCTTCTTGGTCTGCAGGAACCTCTTCTTCTATCATGGGGATATTATGAGCCTCCCCCTCAGTGTGATCATCCTCTTGGACGATTAGCAGCTCCCCCTCAGCTGGAGCATTTTCTTCAGGCATCTCCCCCTCAGCTGTCATGTTCTCTGTGATTAGAGTTTTAGATGTCTCCCCCTCAGCTTGAGTTCTGTCCATTTGACTTTCTTTGGATAGTTCCTATTCAGCAGCCAGCTCTTTGTCTTCCTTTTTGAGTACTCCTTCATTAACAAGGATATACTTCTTAACCAGTTTTCTTCTTGTTTTTATAGGCTGATCCACAGCCTCAGGACTCTCTTCAGTTTTTTCCTTCTGACAGGCCAAAGTGTTTGTTGCAGCTACTTCCTTGTTTGGTCTGGTCTCTACGATCGGCAGAGACTCTACGATCGAAGAGATTGATGGCCTTTTGGTCTTGTGGCTGATTTTATTCTTCTTCAGCAGCTGAGATATGGTTGCTCTATCTTCTTCTACCTTAGCCTGCTTTTCCTTCCTTCTTAGGATCCTTAGAGTCTCAATGTCTGAGGACTGTACGGGCTTATCGGTAGTGGATCGTTGAGGTTCTTCTGTAGTTCTGGCTTTCAGCTTCCTTTTCCCTTTGCTTTTTCTAATTAAAGCAATGGGTTCTTCCTAGTTAGCTTCTTCTTCTTCTTTAGTTTCTTTGACAACTGACATGTTTCCTGGCACTCCTGATTCCTTTATTTCACCAGTTCTTCCACTAGATTCAGACATCATCCTCACATTTTCAGCTGGATTCCTTTTCTAGTTCTCAAATAGTTGTTGGGTCATTCGACGATTTGGATTGATGGCTTCACCTTCATCGTCCTCAATTAAGTCACTAAGAGTTGCCTGTAGGATAATGCTTATAAATCGCCCATAGAGCATCTTCTGAGAGCTCTTCGTCTTCTTTGAAATTTGATTAACCACTTCATGATCCATTCAAGTAATAGAGCCCCATAGTTAAGTTGTATTCCATAACATATGGTAGTCATGAGCTTGAGTTGCACCTCATTCACAAGAGTCGTGACTGAGCTCTTTGCAACATATACATTTTCCAACAATATCATCTAGAAATTCATACCTTTGTGGAAACTCCTTCTTCTTGTATCCTTTGACAGAAGGTGATTTCTTGTGATGCATCGTTTTGAGACCCTTATGGAAGTCTATGCCATCTATGGATGGATACCCTTCAGATTTGAGACCTAGGGCTAGATTGATGTCCTCAGCCCTTAGTTTGATTTCAATGTTCCTAACTTTTACAGTGATGGTGTTGTTTTCAAACACCCCGTTATTGTAGAATTCTTTTACCAACTTTGGGTAGATCAATGTGTCTGTACCCAAGGCTTCTTCGAGACCTGCCTTCTTCAGTAGCGACAAAGTCTTGTGAAATTGTGGTTCAGCTATTTTGAAATCGTCAAAGCAGAGTCTGTAGCCGGAGATAACACTGGAAGCCGCCATTAATTTTCTTGCAAGAGGTGTGATTTACTGAGCTTTCTAGACAGCTTAGGGTTTCTTCTTGCAAAGATAAGGAGAGGGATAAGCTTTTGAACTTCTTTTTTCAAAAGGGCGCCTTCAAATGGTACAAGTAACTTCCCTCTCTCCATTTTGCTTAGTGGGACAGGTGTCGAATTCTGTTTGGCTCTACGAATTTGACAGAGAGGGATTGTACTGAATTACCCTTGACTTTTTCTGGGCTAATATGTTCTTCGGGAGGACTACGATCGTTGAAATGGTCCTTGGAATCGTCGAGTCTGTTATACCATCATTGAGTTTGTTCGATCGTTGTTAATACGATTTATGTAATCGTAGAGTCTGAACTGTGATCGTCGAGTTTGACTAGCAATCGTAGAGTCTGACCAAGTCCTTATGATGAACTTTTGACTTAGCATTCTTCTTGGTTTAGGGTAGCTCAGGAAGGGCCAACCTCATTGAATGAATCAAGGGTTAGGTTTGTCCCTGAGGCACTTATCAGAGAGATTGCTTTGGTTGATGCTTGATCATCATAGGGTGCTCCTTTGGTTTTGATGTAGCTTTGCTATCGTTGAGTCTGCACCACGATCGTTGAGTCTTCACTACGATCGTTGAGTCTTCACTTCTATCGTTGTCGTTATATGACACTTCGGTTCTACAATCGTGGACTTCCCTTTATCATGTCTATGATTTCGAACATAGCCTTTAAACCTATATGATTAGAACATACTAGAGCATTTTTTTCATGGTTGTAAGTTAAGTATGCCTAGCTCACTTATTAACTTGTTAAATCTGGATTCATCTAGAGGCTTTGTAAAGACATCAGCAAGTTGATTTTTAGTAGGGATATATTGTAAAGATATAGTTCCATTTTGCACATGATCCTTAATGAAGTGATACCTTATTTCTATATACTTAGTCCTAGAATGCATGACATGATTATGAGTTATAGCAATTGCACTTGTGTTATCACAGTGAATAGGAATGGATTTAAATTCAAACCCATAATCTGCTAGTTGATTGTTCATCCATAAGATCTCGAAACAAGAATCGCTGCAACAATGTATTAAACCTGCAGTTGAAGTAGTTACTGAATTTTGCTTCTTGCTAAACCAAGACACACGTCTGTATCCTATCAATTGATAGGTGCCACTGGTACTCTTTCTATCAATTTTGTAGCCTGTAAAATCAGCATCTGTGTATCCTGTTAGCTCAAATGAGGACTCCTTGGGATACCAAAGCCCCAAGTGGGGTGTACCTTTGAGATATCTAAAAATCCTCTTTACAGCAGATAAATGAGATTCTTTAGGACTAGCCTGAAATCTAGCACAAATGCATGTTGCAAACATTATATCTGGTCTACTGGCAATTAGATATAAAAGAGAGCCAATCATACCTCTGTATTGAGTTATATCAATACTTTTACCTTTTTCATCTTTGTCAAGCTTGGTTGCAGGAGGAATTGGGGTTTTTATGGGAGAGGCTGACTCCATGCCATACTTCTTAAGTAAGTATTTAATGTACTTGGCTTGGTTGATGAAGATTCCTTCATCAATCTGCTTTATTTGCAGTCCAAGGAAGAAGTTCAGCTCACCCATCATGCTCATTTCAAACTTGCTCTGCATAAGCTTGGAGAATCTCTTGCATAGCTTTTCATCAGTAGATACAAAGATAATATCATCAACATATATTTGAACTAATAGAACTTTGTCTTTGTACTTTCTAAGAAATAGTGTGGTATCTACTCTACCTCTAGTGAATCTATTTTCAATAAGGAAGTTAGTTAGTGTTTCATACCATGCTCTAGGTGCTTGTTTAAGACCATATAAGGCTTTGTCTAATCTAAAGACATAATTAGAAAGAGATGGATTGATGAAACCTGGAGGCTGCTCAACATAGACTTCTTCTTGAAGTTCACCATTCAAGAATGCACTCTTGACATCCATTTGAAAAACCTTGAATTTCATGTGAGCAGCAAAGGCAAGAAATATTCTAATGGCTTCTAGTCTGGCAACATGTGCAAATGTCTCATCGTAGTTAATGCCTTCTTCTTGAGAGTAACCTTTGGCCACTAGTCTAGCCTTATTCCTGGTTATCACCACATCTTCATCCATCTTATTTCTAAAGACCCACTTGGTTCCAATTATAGGATGATTCTTTGGTCTTGGAACCAATCTCCATACTTTTCTTCTCTCGAACTGATTAAGTTCTTCCTACATGGCCTCTATCCAGCTGGAGTCTTCCATAGCATCCTCTATCTTCTTTGGTTCCATTTGAGATAGGAAGCTTAGATAGAAGCATTCATTTTGAGTAGCAGCTCTTGTTTTGACTCTTGCATTCGGATCTCCAATGATTAGATCTTGAGTGTGATCTCTTGACCATCTGCTTTCTGTTGGGACATCAGTTCTTATGCCTTCTTATCTTAGATCTTCAAGATCTATTTCTTCTTCTTTATGTGGAGGCTCGTTTATGCGGCATAGCCTCTCTACGATCTCATTCCTTGCTTCAACGATTTCACTGTCCGGTACTACGATCGTAGTATTGAGCTCGACGACCTCGTTCGTAGTGTCTGAACTATTAGTCGTAGTGTCTTGAGGCATTGTTTTGTCTAAGTCTGTTTCATCAAAGATGATGTGAATCGAGACTTCAACACTCAGTGTCTTCTTGTTGAACACTCTGTAGGCCTTACTGTCTGTGACATATCCAAGAAAGATTCCTTCGTCTGATTTCGGTTGAAACTTTGTCAAGTATTGCTTTCCATTGTTGAGAATATAGCATGCACAACCGAAGACATGAAAGTAGCTGACACTAGGTTTTCTTCCTTTCCATAGTTAATTGGGAGTCTTTCTTAATCGTAGAGTGTATGACTGATCTGTTCTGAGTATAACATGCGGTGTTGACCGTTTCTGCCCAGAAGTACTCAGGCAGATGGGCTACTGCTAGTAGAGTCTTTCCAGCCTCTATTAATGTCCTGTTCTTTCTCTCAGCAACTCCATTTTGTTGAGGAGTTCGTGGAGCTGAGAAGTTGTGATAATCCATTATGCATGCGAGAATTGGTCCATTTCTGAGAAGTCAAATTCTCTACCATGATCATTCCTTATAGCCTTGATTTTCTCTCCTTTTTCATTCATTACAAGCTTGAACATCTTGATCAGCTGGGAACTTGTCTCATCTTTTGAGGTTAGAAAGAACACCCATGTAAATCTGGTGAAGTCATCGACTACGACCAAAGAGAATCTCTTTCCTCCAAGGTTTGTTGTTGGAATTGGCCCAAAAAGATCCATGTGTAGCAACTGCAAAGGCTTGTCAATTGAATTGACAGTTTTGTTCTTGAATGTGCTTCTGGTATGTTTTCTAAGTTGACAGGCATTGCACGGTCTTTCTTTAATGAAATTGAACTTGGGTAGGCCTGCAACTAGATCTTTTGAAGCTAATTTGGACATGCTTTTGAAGTTGAGATGAAACAGTCTTCGATGCCATAGCCAGCTCATTTCTTCAGATGTTTTAGCCAGAAAACATATTGTCTCGTCTGAGCTCAATTTTCCAAGATTTACTGTGTAGACATTTTCTTCTCTTGTTCCGGTTAGCTTCACAGCAGATGTCTTCAGGTCTCGGACATGACATTGATTGTTGAGAAATGTTACTTGATGACCCTTGTTGCAGAGTTGGCTAATGCTTAGAAGATTATGTTATAGTCCTTCCACATGTGCCACTTTCTTTGAAGGATCCGCACCATTTCGGTGAGCCATAGCCTCTTGTCTTGCGAGCCATTATCTCCAAAGATGACCGAGGGACCCTCCTTCTCTATGTAGTTAGACAGAAGGGCTTTATTCCCAGTCATGTGTCTTGAACATCCACTATCCAGATACCAGGTTGTGTTTGTGGAGCTCTTTTCCTGAGGCAACATTAAACCTTCATTTTGGTACCCATACTTGCATGGGTCCTACTATGTTAGTACCCTTGGGGACCCAAATCTTCTTGATTTTGGGTCTCATATGCATGGAATTATATTGACACTTTGCAGCCTTGTGGCCAACTCTGTAGTACACAAAACATTTGATATGATGCATGTTTGTGTGTGTGTGAAAGTTCTTCCTCCATTTAGACTTTTGTGGGTTATTGGTCATCCTCCTGCTAGGCTGATATTCCCTTTTCCATGTGTTCTCTTGTTTCATTATTTGTGAGGAATGTATCTTACTTCTACTGTATCTTCCTGGTTGGTTCGTAGAGTTGATTTTATTGGACTCTATGATCCTTCGAGGTTGATGAGTAGTAGCTAGATTACTCTTCTCTTTTTTGAAACCTAGACCAACATGAGATCCCTTACTCTTGGGAATATAAATTGAATCAGCTGGGCAGGGTTTGATAGGCTCATCCTTCTGTGAGGATTTCAGAAATATAATGCCTCTACTTAAACTTGAGGCATCACTCATGCCACTTTCCTTTACTTTTTCCACACATGGCTCTGAGGTAGATTCCCCAAAGCCTAACCCTGTTCTATCAGAGACATTTCTCTGGTTAGAGATTAAGGAGTCCATGGATGAAGAGGATTTATTCCATGTAGAGACTGTCTTTTCTAAATCCTCAATCTTGGAGGTTAGACTAGACTCTCTTTGTGCACTGAGCTCATTTGCTTGTCTCAAAAGCTTATTCTCAGCTTCAAACTTTGAAAGAGAATTAGTACTGAGAAGGGCTATTTCCAGTTCCTCTTGAACTTTCTCTTTCTCCTTTTGAAGAAGTGAATAGTCTTTAGACAGAACTCTAAACCACTTCATGTATTGGTGTAGATCATATATTATACCATGTAATACAGTTCTAAGGTCATCAATATCTACATCAGGAAAGTTAAAGTCAAATACCTCATTAATACTTACTTCATGTATGTTGGAGTTTTGTTTGTCCCTTGCATTTTTGGCCATAAGGCAGAGATTTGCCACTTAAGGATCTGCATCATCTCCTGATTCTGGAGTTGATTCATTGTCTGAGTCACTCCACGATCCTCCAGCTACAAGACCTTTGTCTTTCTTCTGTGGCCTTTTGTTGCCTTTGTATTCCTTCTTAGAATGTGATTTCTTTTTGATTTCTTCTCTAAGAGGTTTATTACAGTTAGCAATGAAGTGGCCCGGTTTCTTGAAATTGTGACATAGGTCATTTCTTTGCTCCTGGCTATTGTAGTTGCTGACTTTCTTTGACTTGCTGGTTTTGCCTTGTCGCATGAACCTTCTTAGTCTTTTCACCAGCATTGCAAGGTCCTCATCATCATCTTCATCGTAGTCAGAATCAACTTTAGTGCTGACTTTGGAGGTGTTATCAGTTGCTTTAAGAGCAACACCTTTATCCTTCTTTCTTCCTTTAGACAGGGTTTTTGCTCGTTGAGTCAGCTCCAGTTCGTATGTGAGAAGGTTGCCATACAACTTTTGGACAGTCATTTTATGTAAATTCTTTGATTCTCTAATTGCAGAGGTTTTGGCATCCCACTTGCTTGGCAAGGCTCTCATGAACTTTATGATTTGATCTTTGTTTGGATAGATTTTTTCGTAGGCTCGTAGAGAGTTGAGCAGAACATTAAATCTTTCGTAGGTAGCAGTAACGTTCTCTCCTTGAACGTGAACAAACATCTTATATTGCTGAGTCAAGAGAGATTATTTGTTTTCTCTGACTTCTTCTATTCCTTCATGCATAATGAGTAGTGCTTCCCAAACCTCCTTTGTTATTTTGTTGTTGACCACATTTTCAAACAAATTATCTTCTAATGATTGGAACAAGATGTTTTTGGCCTTTTTATCGAGCTGGATAGCTCTCTTCTCGTTCTCTGTTCATTCTCCTTTGACCTTGATCCGTACTCTATCTGGGTCATCTTTAGTTAGTGCAAGCTTTGTAGGAACATAGGGCCCATTCGGAACAGTTTCAAATAGATCCTCATCTATTGAATCCATGTAAGCTTGCATCCTAACCTTCCAGTTAGCAAATTTATCTTTGTTGCACATAGGTGGCTTGCTGCCTCATCCAGTCTTTGATTCGCTTGGTAAGTGTGCCATTAGATCTACTCGAGCTTCGTAGGCTATATTATAGAACCTACTTTGATACCAATTGTTAGTTCCCGGAGGCACAATAGATATCTAGAAGGGGGGAGGGGATGAATAGATAATTAATAACTTTTTTTTTAAACTAGTTAGTATGATTGTGATTAAGGCACAGCGGAATGAGTATATGATAAACCTTCTTTTAGATATCTTGAATTAATGAGAGTGAGGCAGTTATGACAGTTATAGCAGTTATAATGGACACAATAGTTTTAAGTGGTTCAGAACACTTAAAGCTCTTAATCCACTCTTCTACTCCTTGAGTAGAAAATCCACTAAGGATGTCTATTACACTTCTTGAATCTCACAGATTCCTTCTAGACCAGTAGTCTAGGCACTTCTTAGTTCACTCTTAAACTCTTCAAGTCCAGCAGACTTGGTTCTTTACAGTTCACTTAGAACTCTTCAAGTCCTTCAGACTTGGAACTTCTCACTTTAGTTGATTGTTTGTTGTTGAGATCGTGATTGGTGCTACTCAGTTGCTATTAAGCACTTGTTTGAAAGAACTGAGTAGCTGAGCAAGCTTTCTCTTTTTCTCAGATCGTAGAGTTGAGCGTTGAGTGTCCTTGTACGTTTTTGTTCAAATGCTTGCATGCTTTCTCATCTGTCTTTGTTTTGTATATATGTGTTCTCTTTAAATCTATCCGTTGAAGTCATCTGATGAGCCATTAAATGCGTTTGACATTTCTGAGCTTTGATGGAGACTTTTCTGCACATCTTCTGAATTGCAATCATTGCCCATGACACGTGATCGCTTTCTCACCTAACACCTGAAAAGGTGTTTTCCTCTACCCAATGGTCCTTTTCTTAGCTTCTTGAATACGTTTCTTTTGATCAATACTAAGGATATATTTTGTACCATTGGGACTGGTGAGAGCTTCAACGTTCAAAACCCATTCCACATTTGTTGGAATTTGTTTCCAAACAAGAGATAGGGCTCGACACTTCTAACACAAGACAGATGATACTCTACGATACATATCGTGGTGTCTTGTCATATTTGTGCTTGGTCTGAATAGAACACTACGATTTCTTTTAATAGTTTTTCATACTACGATCTTCACTTGCTCGTTTTGCAGACTCTATGCTTCCGAGAGCACACTACGATCTCTGCTTGTTCGTTTTGTAGACTCTACATTTCTGAAAGCACACTACGATCTCAGAGTTAGCTTTGGCAAATGTCTGGACCACTCTATGATTACTGGAGAGGCCCTTCAAGGAAAATATACAATGATCATCTCAGCACTACGATCCTACCTTAGCTTCTGCATTCTGTTGATCAGCCGGATAGACTACGATTCTCTTCAAGGCCCATCTATTTCTTTCTAGCCAAAGATCAACCTAACATATTTGATCTCTTTCTCTATACAAGTGAACATTAAAGTCTAAGATCAACAAAAAAAATTTGATCTACCACTAAGTCCTTGTACATATATTCCTCGAAGGACTTTACACATAATCATGAGCATTTACATTAAACATCAAATCACAATATGCATTCTTCCAACAAGAACTTTGTTTTCATCCAAACTCCCTATTTCTCCATTCAAGGTCCAAATTGGTTGATTTCAGACTCTATAAACTTGATAAACACATAAGTAGACATCTACAGAATAATCGTAACATTACAGAAGCTTAATTAAATCATCTTACTAACCAAAATTCAGTATTTATACTAAATTTTCATGTTTTGACTAGTTTTGTGAAATCCTTCACCACGAATTAGTTTTAAATCCATTTTGATTCTTTCAAACTGGGTTGTTTTTCGTATTTTAGAGGTGTATAACAAACAAATTTCAAATTAGATTTCTAAACACACCCACACCACCATTATAACCCTTAAAACAGACTAACAACCAAAAATCAGTCCACAGATCAAAATTTTCTCCCTTTATACATAAACTCAGATTTGTATGCTCTAATTTCACTTGTGGATGACACTAATCAGTTTATTAACCAATTACACTCGCACAATCGAATTCTTTTCCAATTTATACCACCATGACAACAATAAATATGGAAAACTCAAAAATTGGAAGTTTAAAGCTTTAGGGTGAATTTCTTACCTCTTGAATCTCCCTCAAGCTAACTAGATGATGTAGATTGATGGCTTCTCTTTGATTTCCCAGAGCTTCTGTAAGACCCCAACTTTTTATATATGAAATTGAATTTCCTCTATTTAATATTTTGAAATAGTAAGGGTTGATTTGATTAATGTGGTTAGTTATGGGTAAAATGCGCAAATATCTTAAATAAGCAAGTGGTTATAAAATATTCATTGTTATCGGGGAATATTCATTTGGTCGTGGAATATTCTTACTGTCGAGGAATATTCGTACGACGGCGCAACCTTGTGTGGCCCCATAACGGAAAACTGTCGGATGAAGAAAATTACAAGAATGAGTTTTTATAAATAACGACATAGTTATTCTGATTAACACATTGTTGGAATAAATTGGTTAAAACACGATGTCTACGCGGTGTTGTTGCACAGTAGCACATGGTGTTGCACCAATTATTGATTCTTATGTATGAAGTCACTACTCAATAATTGTTACAGTAATTACTGTTCAATATTTTATTTTATTGATTCAATAATTGCTACGTTGATATTTTATATTATTGTTGTTTCAATAATTAACACTGCACAGTATTTCCCATTATCAGATCAATAATTTATATTATTTGGATAATATTATTTGATAGCATTATTGGCAATGTCTAAGGAAGTTCTATCTAGGAAAGCTGTTTAGTCAACTAATTGCGCGCCAGTAAGGTGAAATCCTTATCGGAAAGCCCACTCTTTTCTGGGTACGGCCTGATTGTCATTATTATGATTCTGTAATATTATTTATGAATAATTAATTATTGATTTATATGATAAGAAAAATATTTATTTTATAGATATAATTGGAGGAATTTTTAGAAAAGTAACAATTGTTGAAAATTGAAATTTTATCTATATTATTATATTATATTTTAATTGTATAATGTGATAATATAATAATATAATAATGGTGATATTTTTACAATAAATATGTGATATATGAGTAATTGAGGAGGAAGAGTATTTTTGTTACAATAGATGATAAAAATATGTTAAACATGTTGGTGGACCCTATTTTTGACTGAAATTTGATAATAGCCTGTAAATTCATCCGTATGTGGATTTCGGTCAATTTCTATTTAGAATTTGGAAAAAGTTAAAGCTACAAAGTTGTAGATTGAATTTCTTATGGAATAGACATAATATTTGAATTTTTCTGATAAAAGGACTATTTATTATGAATTATTGAAGTTCTGGAATATTGGGTCTGAATTGATTTTGTTACAAAAAATGTTTAAAACATGTTTTTCATGTTGGTGGGCCCCACTTGCATGTGTAAAATTCTAAATTCAGATTTCAAAGTGTGCGTATGATTTTTGAATAAATATTATTATTTTATTAAATTTTCTGCTTTGGTGTTCTAAGCATTTTCCTATAAATAGGGTGCTTAGCTTAGAATTGAAAATCACACAAGAAACTGAAGTTTTCTCTCTCTATATTATCGAGCGTATTTTTGTGAGTATTTAGATATCTTGAGTGTTGCTATACGGTGCAAGTTCCTTCACTGTTATATCCGGTATTCCAGTCAGAAGTACAGCTCTTTTCAGGTAAGGGATTGTAAGGGATGGTAAAGAATGTTATTTTTTTCGTAAATGATATTATTTCTTTCAATATCATTTTGCCAAAATATTAGTATAATTTTCTTGTGAAATTTTTATCTTTTTGTGTCGGGATTACTATTCACGTATACGACACTATTCACGTATAAGGCACTGTTCACGAATACGGCACTATTTATAGAAAAATTAAATTTTTATTCTTTGTCCAAGATGTCTATTATGGGTACTATCTTTGATTGTATCCATGTTTTGATCTTCATTCTTGAATTTTACTCCACTATGGTTTATTATGGAGTATTTTTGAACTTGGATTGTCTAAAGTATAAATCCCTAATATTTGTTCTTTTATCTCACTGGGTTCATTTTCTTTAAAATATTTTTCATCATCATCAGTCCTAAATGATGATATAACTGAATATCTTTGGCCTGTAATGCAAAGATGAATGATTTTCTGATGAATATCTTTGGCCCGTAGTGCAAAGATGAACATGTGTTGAGATAAACATGACCAATTGATGAATATCTTTGGCCTGTAGTGCAAAGATGAATATTTGATTCAAGATGTATATTGATTGATGTTACAGGGATAAAATATTGATGATGGATTTTTAAATCATAGAAGATAGTAGATTTCATTCTCTACTTAACTCTTCTAAGAATTGTTATTTTCGTTGCGAACATTGATCTGAAACTTTTTGTTTATTATATTCTATCAGATTTTTCCCTGTTGAGGACTAATGATACTTTTTTCTATATTATCTTAGTTATAATATTTTTTACTGGGATAGTTGAGCTCACCCTTTTCCTTTTTGTTCCATTTTTCTTCTCAGGAAGCGAGAATGTAGCGGGAAGTAGTCGGGGTGTGGAATGATGGTTCTAGAAAGTTGTTTTAGTAGTCCTCACTATTTTGTAAAATAATGTATTAATAATTGTAATGAGGACTTATTTGAGTGTGGATATTTTCTAGAAGACAATATTTGTATTTAAACTCACAGTTTATGTGTTGTCGTATTTTGCACGATAATTATAATAAAAAGTTGTACTTGTTTTCTGTACCATGTATTTGGCGACCCAGAATTGGTTGGGTGGATTGGACCTATTTTGGGGGCGTCACAGTTGGTATCAGAGCTTAGGGATATGATCTCTGGCGGAGATCGGGGAATAGAACTAGGAGGGGAGAGACGAGTAAATCCTTCGCTAGTGTGTGTCCTACCTAAGCTGAATTTTCTTACTTAAGTTGACAAATTGTTATATGTCAATTAACCTTTGTTTTGAAGTTGTATTCTAGAATGATACCTGAAATACAGGAGATGAGCAACGAAGAAATCATGATATAGAAGAGATGACCGGGGAGATAGAATCTGAAATGAAAGCAAAGTATTCTCAACTCTTTGAAATACCAGGTACGTAAATTTTGGGGACGAAATTTTATAAGGAGGGGAGGTTGTAAGACCCCAACTTTTTATAAATGAAATTGAATTTCCTCTATTTATTATTTTGAAATAGTAAGGGTTGATTTGATTAATGTGGTTAGTTATGGATAAAACGCGCAAATATCTTAAATAAGCAAGTGGTTATAAAATATTCATTGTTGTCGGGGAATATTCATTTGGTCGTGGATTATTCTTACTGTCGGGGAATATTAGTAGGATGGCGCAGCTTTGTGTGGCCCCATAACGGAAAACTGTCGGATGAAGAAAATGACAAGAATGAGTTTTTATAAATAACGGCATAGTTGTTACCGTTAACACTGTTGAAATACCCAGTGGTTAAAACACAGTAATACGTGGTGTTGCACAGTAGCACATGGTATTGCACCAATTATTGATTCTTACGTATGAAGTCACTACTCAATAATTGTTACAGTAATTACTATTCAATATTTTATTTTATTGATTCAATAATTGCTACGTTGATATTTTATATTATTGTTGTTTCAATAATTATCATTGCACAGTATTTCCCATTATCAAATTAATAATTCATATTATTTGAATAATATTATTAGATAGCATTATTGGCAATGTCTAAGGAAGTTACATACAGGAAAGGGGTTTGGTCACCTAATTGCGTGCAGATGAGAGAAATCCTTATCGAAAACCCCCCTCTTTTCTGAGAACGGCCTGGTTGTCATTATTGTGATTCTGTAATATTATTTATGAATAATTAATTATTGATTTATATGATAAGAAAAATATTTATTTTATGGATATAAATGGAGGAATTTTTAGAAAAGTGACAATTGTTGAAAATTGAAATTTTATCTATATTATTATATTACATTATAATTGTATAATGTGATAATATAATAATATAATAATGGTGATATTTTTAGAATTAATGTGTGATATATGAGTAATTGAGGAGGAAAAATATTTTTATTACAATAAATGATAAAAACATGTTAAACATGTTGGTGGACCCCATTTTTAACTGAAATTTAATTATAGCCTGAAAAATCGTCCGTATATGGATTTCGGTCAATTTTTGTTTAGAATTTAGAAAAAGGTAAAGCTACAAAGTTGTAGAGAATTGAATTTCCTATTGAATGGACATAAGATTTGAATTTTTCTGATAAAAGGGCTATTTATTATGAATTATTGAAGTTCTGGAATATTGGGTCTGGATTGATTTTATTACAAAAAATGTTTAAAACATGTTTTTCATGTTGATGGGCCCCACTTACATGTGTCAAATTATGAATTCAGATTTCAAAGTGTGCGTATGATTTTTGAATAAATATTATTATTTTATTAAATTTTCTGCTTTGATGTTTTAAGTATTTTCCTATAAATAGGGTGCTTAGGTTAGAATTGAAGATCACACCAGAAACTGAAGTTTTCTCTCTCTATATTATCGAGCGTATTTTTATGAGTATTTAGATATCTTGAGTGTTGCTATACGGTGCAAGTTCCTTCAGCGTTATATCCGATATTCCAGTCAGAAGTACTGCTCTTTTGAGGTAAGGGGTAGTAAGGGATTGTAAGAGATAGTAAGGGATTGTAAGGGATTGTAAGGAATGTTATTTTCTTCATAAATGATATTATTTCTTTCAATATCATTATGCCGAAATATTAGTATAATTTTCTTGTGAAATTTCTTCCTTTTTGTGTCGGGGTTACTATTCACATATACGACACTATTCACGTATACGACACTATTCATAGAAAAATTAAATTTTCATTCTTTATCCAAGATGTCTATTATGGGTACTATCTTTGATTGTATCCATATTTTGATATTCATTCTTGAATTTTACTCCACTATGGTTTATTATGGAGTATTTTTGAACTTGGATTGTCTAAAGTACGAATCCCTAATATTTATTCTTTTATCTCACTGAATTCGTTTTCTTTAAAATATTTTTCATCATCCTTAGTTCTAAATTATGATATAACTGAATATACATGACCAACTGATGAATATATTTGGCCTGTAGTGCAAAGATGAATATTTGATTCAAGATGTATATTGATTGATGTTACAGGGATAAAATATTGATGATGGATTTTAAAATCATAGAAGATAGTAGATTTCATTCTCTACTTAACTCTTCTAAGAATTGTTATTTCCGTTGCGAACATTGATCTGAAACTTGTTGTTTATTATATTCTATCAGATTTTTTCCTGTTGAGGACTAATGATAATTTGTTCTATATTATCTTAGTCATAATATTCTTTACTGGGCTAGTTGAGCTCAACCTTTTCCTTTTTGTTTCATTTTTCTTCTCAAGAAGCGAGAATGTAACGGGAAGTAGTCGGGGTGTGGAATGATGGTTCTAGAAAGTTTTTTTTAGTAGTTCTCACTATTTTGTAAAATAGTGTATTAATAATTGTAATGAGGACTTATTTGAGTGTTGATATTGTCTAGAAGATAATATTTGTATTTAAACTCACAGTTTATGTGTTGTCGTATTTTGCACGACAATTGTAATAAAAAGTTGTAGTTGTTTTCTGTACCATGTATTTGGCGACCCAGAATGGGTTGGGTGGATTGGACCTATTTTGGATCATACCTCGCTAGGGTTAGGGCTTCGTGTTGGCTGAGGAGGAGAGAAATCCACGAAAAGTACATAATTGGTTGAAGAGGGGAGAAGAACAGGTGAGCGATTACTCCAACGACACGTGGCAGAACTATTAGAATCCGAGAACCTTGTTAGGGTAGCAAAGATTCAGAGAGCCTTCTTGAGTCTTCGGGTTGAGAGCTTGCTTAATTTGTAAAATTTTCAAATATTACCCACAACTATAACATTATATCATATCCACACCATAATATTCAAAAATATATTTCGAGAAAAATTATTCTTTATTCAAAAAAAGTTGGGGTCTTACAACCTCCCCTTCTTATAAAATTTCGTTCTCGAAATTAGGGTACGTACCTAATATGTCAAAGAGGTGAGGATATCTTGATTTCATTTCAGATTTTAACTCCAATGTCATTTCCTCCACATCGTGGTTTCTCCACAAAACTTTGACTTGAGGTATAAACTTGGAGCGTAGAATATGATCCTTCTTATCCAAGATTTTAATAGCTACCTCTTTATACGTTAAATCTTCCGCTATCTCATCCGGTTCTAATTCAATAATATAGTTCGGGTCTTTCACATATTTACGTAACATAGATATATGAAAAACGTTATGAACACGAGACATACTTGGCGGTAAAGCGAGTCTATAGGACACAAATCCTACTCGATTATCAAATATTCATCTTTGCACTATGGGCCAAAGATATTCATCTGTATCACCAGTTGGTCATGTTTATCTCAACACCTGTTCATCTTTGCACTATGGGCCAAAGATATTCATCAGGTAATCATTCATCTTTGCACTACAGGCCAAAGATATTCAGTTATATCATCTTTTAGGACTGAGGATGATGAAAAATATTTTTAAGAAACGAATCCAGTGAGACAAAAGAATAAAGATTAGGGATTCGTACTTCGGTTTATTCATGTTCAAAAACACTCCATAATAAACCATAGTGGAGTAAAATTCAAGAATGAAGATCAAAACATGGATACAAGGATTAAAAATGGGCCAATGAATCGAGCATTGAGCTTTCCTCTCTTTTCAAATCTCGTAACTCCTTTCCATGGAGCAACACGTAACAACACATGATCTCCAATATTGAATTCCACGTCCTTTCGATGAAGATCAGCATAACTCTTTTGTCGATCTTGTGAGGTTTTTATACGTTGTCGAACCGTTTAAATCTTTTCCGTAGTCATACGCATTTCAACTCCGGTCCCAACAACGTTGCTTTTACCTACCTCATCCCAAAGACACCGAGAAGCGACACTTTCTTCCATACAACGCCTCAAATCGAGCGATGCCAATACTTACTTGATAACTGTTGTTGTAGGAAAACTCCACCAATGGTAAGAACTTGTCCCAACTTCCTTTGAAGTCAAGGACACAAAGTCTTAATAAATCCTCAAGAGTTTGAATTGACCTCTCTGATTGTTTGTCCATTTAAGTATGATACGCCGAACTAAATCGTAAATCCGTGCCCATAACTTTTTGTAAACTAACCCAAAATCTTGAAGTGAATCTTGGGTCTCGATCAGAAACTATGGATACTGGCATACCATGCAATCTTACAATCTCGTTTATGTACATACGAGCAAGACGTTCAAGTGTATAAGTTTCTCGTATCGGTAAGAAATGAACAAACATGGTCAATCTATCAACAATGACCCAAATTGCATCTATTCCTTGAGAAACCTTGGGAAGACCAGTAACAAAATCCATGGTAATGTGCTCCCACTTCCATTATGGAATTTCAAGTGGTTGCAATGGACCTTTTGGCACTTGATGCTCCGCCTTGACTCGTTGACAAGTTAGACACCTTAAGATAAACCCCGCTATCTCTATCTTC
Organism: Panax quinquefolius; assembly: GCA_020205615.1. Classification (NCBI taxonomy): domain Eukaryota; kingdom Viridiplantae; phylum Streptophyta; class Magnoliopsida; order Apiales; family Araliaceae; genus Panax; species Panax quinquefolius. The sequence continues at coordinate 16,626,864 of CM035153.1, forward strand.
ATATTGCTCCACCAAAATGTATGTCGAAGATCACGATACATTTTGGTACTCCCAGGATGGATTGCAAACGGTGTGTTGTGCGCCTCCATCATAATTTTATACTTCAAGTCAGAATCATTAGGAACACATAGTCTGGAGTTGACTCCTGACAGCAAGAATATTCCACGACCAAACGAATATTCCCCAACAATAATGAATATTTTATAACCACTTGCTTATTTTGCAAAATTTGCACATTTCACCCATAACCAAAGTATTATATCAATTAACACCTCTGATTTCCATTAGGTCACTTCTTCATGATTTTTTCATCTATTTTTTTTCCAGGTGATTGTAGAATTTCTTTTTTGGGCCACTTCACCTTAACAAGAATTTTGGCTCGGATATACTCACAGAAACAAGAAACAACACTGCAAGGAGGAAGCATTTATTCCGGGCCATTTCACCTTAACAAGGATCTTGGCTTGGATATTCTCAAAGAAAAAAAACAACACCGCAAGGAGGAAGCATCTATTCCGGGCCATTTCACCTTAGCAAAGATCTTGGCTCGGATATTCTCAAAGAAAAAGCAACACTGCAAGGAGGAAGAATTTATTTCGGGCCATTTCACCTTAACAAGGATCTTGACTTGGATATTCTTAAAGAAAAGGCAATACCGCATGGAGGAAGCATCAATTCCGGGCCATTTCACCATAACAAAGATCTTGGTTCGGATATTTCCAAAGAAAAGAAGCAACACCGCAACGAGGAAGCATCTATTCCGTGCCACTTTCACCTTAAAAAGGATCTTGGCTCAAATATTCTTAAAGAAAAAGTCACTTCACCTTAACAGGCTTTTGACTTTTTCTCTGAATATTCTTAAAGAAAGACCACAACTTTTGTTTTTTACGGCGAAGTAGCATTCATCCCAAGCGGTTGATTCAATGAGCAAGGAGAAGATAAATGTAAGAGGGGAAGAGCTCCCTAGGTGGCTAAACCCTAGGGGCCAAACCCTAGGGTGACCAAACCTAGTGGCCTCCTCCTTCATATTTTTTCGTTCTTCCTCTACCCTATTTTTATTTGAATGGCTGCTAATGCTTGTGCTATTTTTTTTTTTGCTTATCCCTTTTGGCCCTACGCGTGAGTCACGCCTTTGGTGAGATGATCGCGCAAAATATTTTAAATGTTGAAGTCTACACTTCGCGGAGCTTAATGTTTTGCAAGCCTTAAAAACGAAAGTCCTAGGAGAGGAAACCTCTACTAGAGAAAACCTTAGGAGGGTGAGCCTTAAAGGAGTTCTCCTGGGATATCTTGGAAAATCTTCGATCTAATCCTTCTTACCCTCTCTTGAAATTTCTCTTTTTTTTAGAATCAAAAAGTCATTGACAAGACCAATGCTGATGAAGAGGATGATGATGATGTTCCTATTAGGCTCTTTGTGAGTATCGCAAATGGCGGCAGCGACGACAGCGACTTCCATTACTTGTGAGATGTCCCGGCATTTCACTATTTGGATCGAGTCTTTTTCACCACATGATGATTGTGTCAATCTTGATGCTAAGGATTCTTTGTCTGATGTAAGCTTTGACGGCCTGTTGTGGGTGGTGCAACGCTCTCATTATGCCTTTCTTCAACTTCTCCACCTGCCAATTTTGAGGGTGCCGATGAGACTCCTACTTCTTTGAGGCGGAATCCTTCTGAGACTATTGTTGACGTTCATCATCCTAAGGAGGATTCCGTCGAGTTGGTGATTTCTCGGGAAGGTATTATGGATAGTGTGACGCCCCAAAAAATAGGTATACATCACCCATCTTGAGTCGCCAAATACATGGTACAAAATTCAAATATAACTTAATAATACAGTTGTCGTGTAAAATACGACAAAACGTAAACTGAGAGTTTAATAAGAATATTGTCATCTAGACAATATCCACACTCAAAAGAGTCCTCTTTACATTTATTTTCACACTATTTAATAGAATAGTGAGGACTACTAAAACTATCATCTGGACCGTAACTCCGTTCCCCGACTAGTCCCGGCTACGTTCTCATTTTCTGAAGAGAACAGTGAAAGAAAGGGTGAGCTCAACTAGCCCAGTTAGAAATATTATGACTAAGATAATGCAAAATAAATTATCATTAGCCTTCAATAATGTTAAACTGATAAAATATAACAAACATCAAGTTTAACTGCAGTGGAACAAGCAATCCATTAAAAGAGTTAAGTAGAGAATAAAATATACTATCTTTTATGATTTAAAAGGTTTTCATCACTTTTATCATTTGAGACTCAAATTTTAATAAATAATCCACATCATCCCCGCACTACTACGGCGAGGATATTCATTAGTATCACAACCACAAATTATCTATGCACTACAGCCAAGGATATTCGTGTATTCATCAATGGTCATGATCATGCCAACAACTGTCCATCAATGCATTACGGGCCAATGAGGACTTTTTCCACATCATTTGTAACATTAAGGTCATGATTACACCGAATAATCCCTGGTCATAATCATACCAAGTCCATCTATGCATTACAGGCCACAGATGACTTTCAACATAATATAAACATGAGGATGATGACAATGATATACGAATTCAGTAAAACAAGTTCAAGAATTAATTTATCCAGGAACTAATAACGTCGAAATTGTCCACATGATACTTCTTTGTAGAGTAAAACTCAAGAATGCTCTGAAGAATATTTCCATAAAAAGATACTGGATGAAGCGCAAATATCAAGGATATTCCACTAATTTCATGGAGTATAGAAGTCAAAACTTTAACCAACTGAGTATAATAAAGAATGGAATAACAAAAAAAAAATCACCGGGCACGCGATAGACCGCATGCATTTGGTTATTCCAACAAAATAATAAATAACGGAAACCAGTCACGTAAAACGCACAGATGGGATATTCCAAGAATAATAAATGAGCGGAACCGGTCGTGAAATTTATGCAAGCATTGGATGTTCCAACAGAATAATAAATAACGGAACTAGGTCGTGTGTAAACGCATACGCACATGATGTTCCAAATGAATAATAAAGAATGGAATAATGTAAGAATTTCACCATGTATACGGTGATTGCAGATGATAAAAGTTATTCCAACATAATGATAAAGAATGGAATAACAAAAGAATTTCACCAAGTATAGAGTAGACCGCGTATACAGGTTATTCTAACAGAATAAAAAATTGGAATAACAGAAGTTCTCTTCATGAATACGAAAGAAATAATATCCCTTACAAGTACAACAAATAATATCCCTTACAAGTACAACATATAATATCCCTTACCTTATAAAGAAGAGTACTCCGACGGTAGGGCGGGGATATACTTGAAGAAACTTGCACTACGCTCAAAGCTTTCTTAAACTCTAAAGAAATACACTCAAGATTATAGAAGAAGAATTCTCTCTACAGTTTCTCTCTCTAGAGTTTCAGTGAATTCGTAAGAAGTAATGAAAGAATGAGATTCATGTATAAAAGAATGGACTGAATAGTAACCAATCCATGAATGGTCCAGATTGATTTACTTTTAAACGGACGGTCCAGATTGGTTTACAATAAAATATAATATATTCGATTTATAATCTAATAAAATGAATAACTTTATAAAAGTATTCTATTTTATATAAAAAGACTTTACTATGCAAACACTATACAGGCAATATGCAAACACTATGCATAATAAAATATAATATATTCTAATTATTGTCTAATAAAACAAATAACTTTATAAAAGTATTCTGTTTTATATAAAAATCTTTTTTGTTTTATTACATTAATAATACTAATAAAACAAAACTCATATATAATATATATATATATAACAATCGAAAATAATTGAATCCAATAACGTGAGATACTATGCAGCAACTACTGTAGCAATAATTGAACAAAACTGAGTGACTTCTCATGTAAGCATCAATAATCAATACCGTGTACTACTATGCAACCACGTGTATTACTATACTTTAAACACTGGGTGTTTCAACAGTTAACGGTAAAACTTCCGCCGTTATTTTCATAAAATATTTTTGTCATTTTCTCAATCGATAATAATTCCGCTGGGGTCCACTAATGATTGTCTTTGTTGCATTTAATATTCCACGACCAATCGAATATTATATAACAACTTGCGTACTTTGCAAAATTTATAAATATTACCCACAACTATAACATTATATCAAATCCACACAATAATATTAAAAAAAATATTTCGAGAAATTTAAATCTTTATTCATAAAATCTGGGGTCTCACAATCTCCCCTCCTTATGAAATTTCGCCTTCGAAATTTACGTACGTACCTGGTATGCCGAAGAGGTGAGGATACCTTGACTTCATTTCATATTCTAACTCTTGAGGTATAACCTTGAATACCTTTATCGTCGAAAACATTACACGTTGCATACGTTCATGCCCAATGTCCTCCGATTGCCTCTGAATGCACACCGGTCCCTAAAAATATCCATTTTAGGCCTTGATACGGACTTCAAATCTCAAAATATAAAGAAGAAAGTTAGAGGTCTACTCATTATCTTTTCGAATCATCCTGAATCACCTCAATCGAAGTTCGTATGAAAAAGTTATGCCCAATTTACTAAAGGACGTCCGGACAGATTTTGGCTTAAGACTTGACCAGCGCCTAGGCGCCCAGATTTGGCCTTGGGAAAGTGCCTAGGCGCCCAAGAGCAAAATCTAAGCGCCGAACCTAGCGCCTAGGCACTCGACCCTTGACACTTAGCTCCAATTTTCTAGATTTTGCAACTTTTGACGCACATACTTCAAATCTTCATAACTTCTTCGTCCGTTATCAGAATTAGACCATTTTTGAGGATATGGAAAGCTTGTAACATGCTCTATAAAACCCCCATGATTTTATAATTTTTTAGATTCATTAATTATTCCAAAATTTGGCTCCAAACTCCCCCAAGACTAAGTTTTTACTAAAAATGATACGTGAAAAACGTTATGAACACGCGACATACTTGGTGGTAAAACGAGTCTATAGGCCACAGTTCCTACTCGATCAAGGATTTCAAATGGGCCAATAAAATCGAGGGTTGAGATTTCTCTCTTTATCGATTCTTGCTTCTAGAATAACGCCTCTTGAACCTTCTTCTTCACATTTATCACCGAGTATGTAGCATTGACGCGACTTTTAACTTTATCGATTAAAGTCGATTCTACTCAGATATTCATTATCTTCACGTGGGTCCCTACAGGTCTTTAACTCTATCTTCATCATTTGTAAGTTATACTGAAATAGGTTTTTGTGTTAACAACATCGCACTCAGAACGATATGATTTTCTACTCAACGCAACGTCATACCTACCACGTTGCTTTCTACCACAATGATATTGAATGTTTCGATCGTAATCTTCAACAGCTCGAGCCAACGTCTTTGGCGCATTATACGTTCATTTTGGGTGAAGAAATACTTGAGGGTTTTAGAAATGGGTTTTGTACTGGGGTCAATACAAAATTCGATTTCACGCTCTAGGGATAGGCTAAGAAGTCTTCAAGAATACGTCAGGAAATTTATTAACAATTGAAATATCATTCAAAACTGTGACTCTCATCCAAGACTTGGATAACACGTCACATTGATACCAATCAACTTGTCATCGTTATTCACAATGTCCCCTACGGAAAGTCTGGCTTCGGTGCATTCCACACAAGGAAGTCAACAACGAAAGGATCGGGGCTCTTTACTTATGGCTTGATATGACAATGATTGACTTTAGTGGTTTGGTTGCTTGAATTAGAGTATATAAAGTTGGTTAGGAATATGAAAGCTAACAACCTTACGAAACACATGATGAGTAGTTAACCAATCGATTCCTAAAATCACATCAAATGCAAGTATTTTCAAAGAGATAAGATCGATAGGTAACGTGAAAGTGTTGATTTGAATCAAACAAGATTTATAAATAATGGAGGTAACGAAGGTTTCTCCTAATAGAGTTTCAACAGATAAATCAAAGTCTAGTTTCTCCGGAGTCAAATTTAAATATTGAGCGTAATAGGAGAAATAAAAGAGTGGGTAGAACTGGTATCTAATAAGGTATAAACTTCGCAAGAGTTTATCATTAACTTACCCGTAATAACTTCATTCAGGTTCCTCGACAAACGCTCTCACTTAAACTACCGGATTTGACTTTGCTATAGGGTACATTTCACCCTTAAGTGCTTCTTCACATTCTTGGTCCATGATTTGAATCATTATTCTCCGATCCATATCGAATTGGGGTTGACCGCTCTGCACAGGGTAATTCCGAATTCGATGTTGGATTTTCCCAATTGTTGTCCAAAAAGCAAAATCCAATTCATCTCTTTTGGCCTTATTGGATCAGACGTCTTTTTGCATAATATCTATGCGTCGTGCGGCTTTTACCCATGCATCATCTATTCTCCTTCGTTCATTTGTTTCTTATTTCATCAGAACTTTGATCATAGCATTCTCAGATTCCAGCTCTAATATCTTATACTCTACCAAAGAGTGCTTCTGTTCAAGCATCGCACATCGGGTAACACAATTTTGAATTGTTACATCTCTTTGACCCCACGACCGCCTGCCATTCTTCAGCCTACTTTTCTAACTCATGAATACGATTTTGAAATTTTAAATTTTGATCATAAACTTCTTCTAACCAATTCTCCTCAGGTTCTTCTTCTTCCTCTTCTTCCTCACTCTCAGTTGCTACCTCTGCAACTAGCTCGGGTGCAACTATTAGTTCTTCACTTACCACATAGATATCTCTAATTTCTTCTTCGTTTGACATCACATTAACATGGTTAGTGATTAAAGGTGTCTCAATGGCCTCATTCACTCCATTGCTAACATTTTCAGCTGCTATTTTCAAACACTGCCACAAAATAAGAGTTAATTAACATATCACATATTATCTCTATACTCTAACCGACCACTTAAATACCAAATAAACTTAGGTAGGTCATTCTAGCGAAGGAATTCCCCATCTCTCCCATCCTAGTTCTTGTCTCACATCTTAGACAGGGATCATATCCCTAAGCTTTGATACCAACTGTGATGACCCCAAAAATAGGTATACATCACCCATCTTGAGTTGCCAAATACATGGTACAAAATTCAAATACAACTTAATAATACAGTTGTCGTGTAAAATACGACAAAACGTAAACTGAGAGTTTAATAATAATATTGTCATCTAGACAATATCCACACTCAAAAGAGTCCTCTTTACATTTATTTTCACACTATTTAATAGAATAGTGAGGACTACTAAAACTATCATCCGGACCGGCCACCCGCTTTCCCCGACTAGTCCCGCCACGTTCTCATTTTTTCAAGAGAACGGTGAAAGAAAAAGGGTGAGCTCAATTAGCCCAGTAAGAAATATTATGACTAAGATAATGCAGAATAAATTATCATTAGCCTTCAACAATGTTAAATTGATAAAATATAACAAACATCAAGTTTAACTGCAGCAGAATAAGTAATCCATTAAAAGAGTCAAGTAGAGAATAAAATCTACTATCTTTTATGATTTAAAAGGTTTTTCATCACTTTTATCGCTGAGACTCAGCTTAATAAATAATCCACATCATCCTCGGACTACGCCCAAGGATATTCATTAAGTATCACAACCATAAATTATCCATGCACTACTACCAAAGATATTCGTGTATTCATCAATGGTCATGATCATGCCAACAATCGTCCATCAATGCATTACGGCCAATGAGGACTTTTTTCCACATCATTTGTAATATTACGGCCATGATTACAATCGAATAATCCTCAGTCATAATCATACCAAGTCCATCTATGCACTACAGGCCCCAGATGACTTTCAACATAATATAAACAAGAGGATGATGACAATGATATAAGAATTCAATAAAACAAGTTCAAGAATTAATTTATCCAGGAACTAATAACGCCCAAATTGTCAACATGATGCTTTTGTAGAGTAAAACTCAAGAATGCTCAGAAGAATATTTCCATGAAAAGATACTGGATGAAGCGCAAATATCAAGGATATTCCACTAATTTCATGGAGTATAGAAGCCAAAACTTTAACCAACTGAGTATAATAAAGAATGGAATAACAAAAGAAATCACCGTATACGCGATAATCGCATGCAGAAAAGTTATTTCAACGTAATAATAAATAACGGAATTCGGTCGTGCGTAAACGCACGCATACGATATTCCAATGAATAATAAATAACGGAACCCAGTCGATTTAAATTCACACCAAATGGATGTTCCAACAAAATAATAAATAATCGAAACCAGTCACGCAGAAACGCCTTGCGGACATAATGTTCCAACAGTAATAATAAAGAATGGAATAATGTAAGAATTTCACCACGTATGTATGCGGTACTTGACAGATGTAAAAGTTATTCAACACAATGATAAAGAATGGAATAATGTAAGAATTTCACCAAGTATAGGGTAAACCAGCAGACAAAAGTTATTCCAATGACTAAAAAAATGGAATAATGAAGTTCTCTTCACTTAATCGAAAGAAATAATACCCCTTACAAGTACAACAAATAATATCCCTTACAAGTACAACAAATAATATCCCTTACCTTATAAACAAGAGTACTCTGACGATAGGGTGGGGATATACTTGAAGAAACTTGCACTACGCTCAAAGCTTTCTTAAACGCTAAAGAAATACGTTCAAGATTATAGAAGAAGAATTCTCTCTACAGTTTCTCTCTCTAGAGTTTCAGTGAATTCGTAAGAAATAATGAAGGAATGAACTTCTATTTATAGAAGAATGGACTGAATAGTAACCAATCCATGAACGGTTCAGATTGATTTACTTTTAAATGAACGGTCCAGATTGGTTTACAATAAAATATAATATATTCTATTTATAATCTAATAAAACGAATAACTTTATAAAAGTATTCTATTTTATATAAAAAGATTTTACTATGCAAACACTATACGAGCACTTTATGCAAAACACTATGCATAATAAAATATAATATATTCTAATTATTGTCTAATAAAACAAATAACTTTATAAAAATATTACATTTTTATATAAAAAGATTTTACTATTAGCCTAATAAAACGAATAACTTTATAAAAGTATTCATTTTATATAAAAGCTTTTTCTGCATTTTATTACATTAATAATACTAATAAAATAAAACTCATATATATATATATATATATATATATATATATAATAATCGACAATAATTGAATCCAATAATATGAGATACTATGCAGCAACTACTGTAGCAATAATTGAACAAAACTGAGTGACTTCTCACGTAAGCATCAATAATCAATACCGTGTACTATTATGCAACCACGCGTATTACAGTACTTTTAACACTGGGTGTTTCAACAGTTAACGATAAAACTTCCGCCGTTATTTTCAAAAAATATTTTTTTCGGTTTTTCAATCAGACAATAATTCTGGTGTGGGGTCCACCAATGATTGTGTCGTCGTACGAATATTCCCTGATAAAATGAATATTCCCCGACCAATCAAATATTATATAACAACTTTCATACTTTGCAAAATTTATAAATATTACCCACAACTATAACATTATATCAAATCCACACAATAATATTAAAAAAAATATTTCGAGAAATTTAAATCTTTATTCATAAAATCTGGGGTCTCACAGATAGCACTTTGGGTGGGTTGAATGGCCTTCCGTATCTCGTGGCATCTCTTAAATCTCTTTGGACATGTCTTCCTTCTATGTTAAGTTGGATATCTTTATTTCCCATCATCATGTTGTTGTACTTCGTTGGGGAGTCTCTTCACGTCACCATGATAATGACTTACTTTATGTAGAGCTTTAGGAGCTTCAACATGCCCTGGATAAACTGAAGACCAAGCTTTTAGGAAATTTAGTCAGCTGCCCAAGACCTCGAAGGCCTGATATCCTCAAATATAAAGGCTCGGGCTACCACCATTGTTGACTTGGAGGCTTTAGCTATTCCCCTTTCTTTAGGTCGACATGTCATTGCCTTTAGATCATGAACTTTTGTAGTTTTTTCCATTTCCTCTATTAGAAAATTCATTTACATATATTTCATTCATCCAATGGTAGTTTTTTTTATCCTTATTGATTGCCTTTAATTTGAATGATTCCTTAAAAATCAATATTTAACATTGAATCTCATGTTATTCAAATTAATACTCCAAGACAGCAATAGGTATTATAAACAAGTAAGCATGAATTTTGTCAAAAACATGTATATATATTTTCCACAAACCAACACTTGAATTTATACTTTTTTTTAAGAAATCAAGAAAACATTCAAGTATAAGTGAAAGTTTGTCAATTCATTGATAATCAGATTACTTTTAATAGAAAGCATAACGTTTCATATAATAAATCTTACTTTTGTCGAAGAAAGCATAATGTAAGACCCCAACTTATTATAAATGAAATTGAATTTTCTCTATTTATTATTTTAAAATAGTAAGTGTTGATTTGATTAATGTGGTTAGTTATGGGTAAAATGCGCAAATATTTTAAATAAGCAAGTGGTTATAAAATATTCATTTTTGTCGGGAAATATTCGTTTGGTCGTGGAATATTCATACGACGGCGCAGCCTTGTGTGGGCCCCATAACGAAAAGCGATTGGATGAAGAAAACGACAATTATAAGTTGTTTATAAATAACGGTGTAGTTATTACCGTTAATACTATTGAAATACACGGTGGTGTAAACACAGTAGCACACGGTATTGCACCAATTATTGATTCTTACGTAAGAAGGCACTACTCAATAATTGTTATAGTAATTATTGTTCAATATTTTATTTTATTGATTCAATAATTGTTGCGTTGATATTTTATATTATTGTTGTTTCAATAATTGTCACTGCACAATATTTTCCTTTATCAAATCAATGATTCATGTTATTTAAATAATATTATTATATAGAATTATTTGCAATGTCTAGAAATTTCTGTCTAAGGAGAGGTTTAGTCACCTAATTGCGCGTCAGTAAGGAGAAATCCTTATTGGAAAGCCCCATCTTTCCTGGGAACGGCCTGGTTATCGGCATTGTGATTCTGTAATATTATTTGTGAATAATTAGTTATTGATTATTATGATACAAAAAATATTCATTTTATGTGGATATAGATGGAGAAATTTTTTTAATGTGACAATTGTTGAAAATTGATATTTTATCTTTTTCGACAAAATAATTTATTTAAATATATTATTATATTTTAATAATATAATAATGGTGATATTTTACAATGAATGTGTGATATATGAATAAATGAGGAGGAAGAGAATTTTTGTTACAAAAATTGTTTAAAACATGTTAACATGTTCGTGGACTCATTTCTTGACTGAAATTTGATTATAGCCTGTAAAATCGCCCGTTTATGGATTTCAGTCAACTTCTGCTTGGAATTTGGAAAAACTTAAAACTACAAAGTTGTAGAGAATTGAATTTCCTATGAAATGGACATAAGATTTGAATTTTTTCTGATAAAAGGGATATTTATTGTGAATTATTGAAGTTCTGGTATATCGGGTCTGAATCGATTTTTGGAGTTTTAAATATTTTTATTTAGAAATTTTTTTTGGTGATTTTGTCACTTGAATGGCTGATGTCTTGACCAAAAAAGTGGCCTAAGGAAAATTTATATAAATATATTAATATTTTATTAAATTTTTTGCTTTGGTGTTCTAAGCATTTTCCTATAAATAGGGTGCTTAGGTTAGAATTAAAAATCACACCAGAAACAAGTTTTCTCTCTCTTTCTCTCTCTATATTGTCGAGTGTATTCTTGTGAGTATTTTGATACCTTGAGTGTTGCTATACGGTGCAAGATTCCTTTAGCACTATATCCAGTATTCCAGTCAGAGGTACTGTCTTTTCAAGGTAAGGGATGTTATTTTTTAAAAAAAAATGATATTATTTCTTCTAATATCATTATGCCGAAATATTGGTAAGATTTTTCTTGTAAAATTCTTGTCTTTTAGTGTCTGGGTTACTATTCACGTATACGGCACTATTCACATATACGATACTATTTACGTATACGGCACTATTTATAAATACGACACTATTCACAGAAAAATTAAATTTTCGTTTTTGTCCAAAATATCTATTATGGATACTAGCTTTGATTGTATCCATGTTTTGATCATTCTTGAATTTTACTTCATTATGGTTATTTATGAAGTATTTTTGAACTTGGACTGTTTAAAGTACGAATCCTTATTATTTGTTCTTTTGTTTCACTGGATTCGTTTTCTTTAAAATATTTTTCATCATCCTCAGTCCTAAATGATGATATTACTGAATATCTTTGGCCTGTAGTGCAAAAAGATTAATGATTTTCTATTAAATATCTTTGGTCCAGTAGTGCAAAGATGTATAGGTGTTGAGATTTAACATGATTAATCGATGAATATCTTTGGCTGTAGTGCAAAGATGAATATTTGATGCAAGATATTTATTGATTGATGTTACAGGATAAAATATTGATGAAAACTTTTAAATTCATAGAAGAAAGTAGATTTCATTCTCTACGTAACTCTTCTAATGAATTATTATTTTCGCTATTAATATTGATTTAAAACTTGTTGTCTCATTGTATTCTATCGATTTTTTCCTGTTGAGGACTAACGATAATTTGTTCTATGTTATCTTAGTCATAATATTCTTTTTGGGCTAGTTGAGCTCACCCTTTTCCTTTTTGTTCCATTTTTTTTCTTCTCGTGAGGCGAGAATGTAATGAAGTACTAGTCGGGGTATGGAATGAAGGTTCTAGAATGTCGTTTAGTAGTCCTCACTATTTTGTAAAATAGTGTATCAATAATTGTAATGAGGACTTATTTAAGTGTTGATATTGTCTAGAAGACAATATTTGTTTTTAAACTCACAGTTTATGTGTTGTCATATTTTGCACGACAATTGTAATAATAAAGTTATAGTTGTTTCTGTACCATGTATTTGGTGACTCAGAATGGGTGTTGTATACCTATTTTAGGGGCGTCACAGTTGGTATCAGAGCTTAGGGATATGATCTCTGGCGGAGATCAGGGAATAGAACTAGGAGGGGAGAGACGAGTAAATCCTTTGCTAAGGTGTCCTACCTAAGCTTATTTGTTGGTTGGTCAGAATATAGGGATATTATGTGATATGTTAATTTCTTTAATTAACCCTTGTTTTATGGCAGTATTTGAGAATGGCAACCGAGAATGTTAACAGTGGAGTAAATGAGACCGTGGAGACACCTTTACTCACCAATGAGAAGAACGTGCAACATGCCGGTAATGTTCCTCCTGTAAACAACACCACTGATCAGATGATGAACGATGGGATGTTTAAAAGCTTTTTGCAGTTCATGCAAAATCAGACGAAGGAGACTCGTGTACAAAATACAGGTGGAAATGATAGCAACGCACGGTTTGTCACAGCCAAGTTGTTCAAAGAGTTGGGACCACCAGAATTCTAGGGAAAACTAGATCCGATTAAGGCGGAGACGTGGGTCAAGCAAATTACCAAGATATTCGACATCTTAGGATGCACGGAGGAAATGAAGGTTCCATTCGCCACCTTTATGTTCAGAATGAGGCGACATGGTGGGAATTGTGAAGCGTACTCCATCCCGCCCCACTCAAAGATGTCTCTGGAAAATATTTCGTAAACTGCTCAATAACAAGTACTTTCCTCCGAAAGTATTCATCTATATTAAGGAGGTAGAGAGTATATTAGATTGGAGCGAACAACATGGCGGTGTCCCAAAGACGAGGCGAAGTTTGCGGAGTTATCCAGGTTTGCACCTCATTTGGTGGAGAATGAGGAACGTATGACGCGGATGTTTCTGAGAGGTTTGAAACCTGACATACGTCAGTATCTCATTTCTCATAAATTTTCTCTATATTCAGATGTTGTCAACAAGGCTCAATTATTAGAGCGAGATAACGAGTACGTTCAACCGAGGGACCACAACCAGGGTCATACCGGTAACAGCAGTCATCAGAGCAACGATAACCAGCGAGGAAAGAAAAATGCGGACAAGAGCGTGATAAGTGGATTTTACACCTACTTATTGGATATCAATTTACGCGAATTATTTCAATCTCAAGTCCATTCTAGTATGTTTTAGTTGCATTTCATGTTATTTTGCATTGCATATATTTAGAACTCCTTTGGTGGAATAATTGCAGGAAATGGCATAGTTTGGTGGTGCTAGATGGCATGAGGCTGATGTAGGTGGCATGAGGTTGACGGATGCATGACATGAAGGTATAATGGAGCAAGGAGACCAAGCATGGAAGGAATGAGCAGCAGGACTATTCGATAAGTAATGTTAATATTGCGTAACCGTAACCGTAATCCACAGATCGCAAGTCGCGCTACCGCTGCAAAGATATTAGGCTCGAGGGGCGCGCGCCGTAGAGCCCTATTTGGACATCATGACTTCATCGCAAGTCTTGCACCACCATGTGAGGAATACATTGGAGGAGCGCACGACCGCGCACGATGGTTGCTGATGTTGAGCTGTTTATTTTAATTTCCAATTTTAAAGGGTTATAATTTGATTAAAACGATATCTAACTGGTTTCAGACATAACTTGGATAACTTTTGACATATTTTCATATCGTAACTAGGGTTTACACTCTAGGAGAGATTCCAACGAAGAACGAAGCCAAAACTCCAGCTTTTCTAATTCTTCATGGGATTTTCTATCATTGTGGATTTTTATTATTGTTTCACTGGATTTTTATGAAGAGTTGAACGTTGATATTGGTTTACAATCTGCAACTGGGTTTGATCGTTTCTATCCTTCATCTTTCAATTGTTTGCTTGTTAGTCATGTTTAGCGTTGATCCCATAATGGCTTTTGGTTCAGTCATGAACTAAACTCCATTATAGGATTCTAACGGATTTTAATATGTAATTTAGTTGCATGCTTGATTGTTGGGGTTGTTTTATATATCATATGAAAATTCTATTATGATTTTTTTGCATGTATGAATGCTTGATCACCATTCGTTTCAGTACTTGTATGGAATTGACAATGAACATGCAACTATGAATTGTAATCATGATAGTATACGTATATGGGGCTGTTTTATATGGCTTGTGTATTTCGTGAATGAGATAGACATATACTTATTCACCGTATGAGTTTAAATAAGGGCTTGTGCTTAAATTCAGTATGATTGCAATTTCACATAGACATATAGTGATTTTGGTTATATTGATGATTACATGGAGTCTATCGCTTGTGGATGTTGTGTAAGTAGGTTATAGTGCATTAAAAAATGGCTATGACTCTATTAGTGCTCTTGACTATTTTCCTGTGATATGTGAACAATTCTTGCATGATAGTGGTGATTAGATGAAATATTAAATGAAGTTAGGATCCCATTATTTCCAGATTTGATATAATTCGTTATTATTCTTATTTTAGTTATTATTTGCTTTTAGAATAATTCAAAATTATAATTCTTGGTTTGAGAATATAAAAATAGTGATTGAGTTGATGAATAGTAGTTTAAATTTGACAACTTTCTCTGTGGGATCGATACTTTACTTACTCTGTATTACTTGTTGACACATGTATGCTTGCATGAGTTAGAGCTCTTTTATCAAAACTGAAAAAGAGACAACAAGTTTTTGGCGCCGTTGCCGGGGAAAGGCGTTTAATATAGATAATTTTCATCAATTTCAAGCTATATTGTATGACTTAGACATATCTATTCTTATCTCATTTCTATTTTTGTTTGTTTGTGATTTCAGGTACTTGTAGATTTTTATGCACACACGATCATCCAACTCAGACTTAACACCAGCACATGATAACATTAATGGAGGGGGTTGGAAAGCAAGTGTGCGGAGAAATTCGCAAGCCCAATTAGAGAGTACTACAGTTAGTATGGCAGAAGAACAGAGAATTGAGCAAAGAGAAGAGCACCGGGCTCTACGAGATTATTCCATGCCGAACATAAATGGGCTATAGTCGAGCATAGTCAGATCGGCCATAGCAGCGAATACTTTTGAGATAAAACCGGTCACTATTCAGATGGTGCAGAACTCGGTTCAGTTTGGGGGTGCTGCTACGGAGGATCCAAATGAACACCTATTGAGTTTCATCGAGATTTGTGATACATTCTGATACAACGGTGTGGCGGAGGATGCTATTAGACTGAGGTTGTTCCCATTCTCATTGCGGGATAAGGCGAGAAGTTGGCTTCATTCTTTGCCGTCAGGGTCAATCACTACATGGGAGGACTTAGCACAGAAATTCCTAGACAAATTCTTCCCAATGGCTAAGACTGCAAAGATGAAGACAGTTATTTGTCAGTTTGAGCAATAATAGGGAGAGTCCTTATATGAAGCATGGGAGAGATACAAAGAGATGCTAAGGAAGTGTCCGCATCACGGTATGCCAGATTGGATGGTGATTAACACTTTTTACAATGGATTGGGATGGCAATCGAGACCTATTGTAGATGCAGCTGTAGGAGGGGCATTATGAGCAAAAAGCTATGACGAGGCCTATACCCTTATCGAGACTATGGCTGCAAATGATTTTCAGAATCCCACATCTCAGATGCCACAACCCAAGGTTGCAGGTGTGTTAGAGGTAGATGCGATTACTCAGTTATCTGCACAGATGGCAGCTATGGCAAAGAAGATAGACAATAAAGCAGTAGAGAGCAAAATGAAAATAGTTGCCTTCGTTTCAGGAAATTTGTAAGTGGGTCACACTCCACGGATCAATGTGTTATCGGCTCGAGTCTGCACAGTATGTGAGCAAGCAACTGTAAAAAGACCATGGACAGTTTCAGAACACATACCACCCCAACAACCGCAATCACCCAAACTTCAGTTGGTCGAATAACCAAGGGAATCAGCATAGTCTGTTTCAGTCGACTCAACAATTTCAGTCACAGTCGTCTCAGCCACAGTTTACACCAAAACCACCGTTTCCACCGGGACTTTCTCAACAACAACAACATCACGCTCCAGCTGCACCTTAGTAGGAAAAGAAATCAGAAGTGGAGGAAATGATGTTGAAATACATGGCAAACACGGAGGTCATGATTAAAAGCCAAGTAGTGGCTATCAAGAATTTGGAGACACAAATGGGGCAGATGGCAAACATGCTTAATAACAGGCCCCAAGGTTCCTTGCCAAGTAATACAGAGACAAATCCAAGAAGAGACGGGAAGGAACAGTGCTAAGCTATCACATTGAGATCTGGGAAAATCGACAGACATCGAAGAAGTCGCATACCACGCACCGAGAATACTAAGGATGTTGCATGCCACATGAGACAGAAAGGAGTTACTAAAGAAAAGGAAAATCTGAAAAATTCTGAGGTTCCAAAGGAAGAGAAAGATACAGCAAGTTCAGAGGAAAAGATTAAGAGTTCAGTACCACCAATTCACCCTCAAGTACCGTATCCGTAGAGATTAAATAAGTAGAGGGAAGATAAACAATTCAGTAAGTTCTTGGAGGTATTCAAAAAGCTGCAAATCAACATACCGTTCGCCGAGGCGTTGGAACAAATGCCAAGCTATGAAAAGTTTATGAAGGGTATATTGTCAAGAAAGAGAAGACTAAATGAGTTTGAGACAGTAGCCTTGACAAAGGAATGCAGTGCAGTGCTTCAGCATAAATTACCTCCAAAACTGAAGGATCCGGACAGCTTCACAATTCCGTGCACAATCGGGAAGATGAGCTTTAGTAAGTGTTTATGTGATCTGGGGGCAAGTATAAATTTAATGCCCTTGTCAGTGTTCAATCAGTTGGGATTTCCGGCTCCAAGGCTGACAAACATATCATTATAGCTAGCTGACAGATCCATCACGTATCCACGGGGAATTGTGGAAGATGTGTTGGTAAAGGTGGACAAGTTTATCTTTTCGGCTGATTTCATCATCTTAGACTATGAGGAAGACAAAAACATACCAATCATACTGGGCAGACCATTCTTAGCCACAGGCAGAGCTTCGATAGACATGCAAAAAAGGGAACTCACTATGCGTGTACATGATCAGGAGGTCACCTTCAATGTCTTTAAGGCAATAAAGTTCCCAACGGATGAAGAAGAATGCTTCTTGGTTGACTTGGTGGATCGGGGCCTAAATGATGAGGTACAGAAACCAGGAAATTATGGACCGTTGAGGTGTGTAACAGATAAAAATTCAGAGCTGAAGGTAGAGCCATAGACGAAAGCTGAAGTCAATAAATTTTGGGGTGAGGTGGACAAGCAGAAAGTCACCTCCATTCTTCCTTCGACATGATATTTAGAGACAGTCAAGCTAATTGACTATAACTTAGCGCTTGATGGGAGGAAACCCATTATTTTCTATCTCTAAAATCTTTCTTTCAATCTTTATTTATTTAGTGCAAGTTATTTCGTTAACTCAATTTCAACCTAAGTTAAGACCATGTGATTATCTCTGCATAATTAGCATATTAGCTGATATTGAATAGGAGCGTGTATCTACATTGTATTAAAAAAAATGAGGGTGATACAATAGACATTCATGTTAATTTATTAAACCATGCTTTGATAAGGACTATTGATATATTGCAGGTGTATTGGAGAGCACACATTTCTGTCTTGCAGAGTCTAAAAATAAACACAAAGAAAGAAGAAGAAGGTGGTTGTGTGCATGCCGATGAATGAACATCAAGACAAGACCGCGCTGCCGCGCCGCCACACATATCGCATCAAGAATATCACTTTCATGCTACCAGCGCATGAAACACATTGAATGCTGCTGTGATGCGCGACGCGACACCGGAATAAGACAGATCTGAAAATTTTAAAAACGAGTTGTGGACCATTTAGACTCTCATTTGAAATAATAACAGAAGCACAATCCAAGTGTCTCTCCATAACTCACGTCTCTATCACTCTATCAGTTATAAATTGAAGCCGTACATCTCTCCATTACATTCCCACGATCATCTCCACCTTCAAGGCTCATACCCACGCTCTCATCCACTGCTATAAAGCTAGGGTTTCTAATTGGGTTGGCAGAAACAAGTTTAAAGGGTATCACATCACAAATTCTCATTCACTCTCAATAATTTCATCTGCATTCTCGCTCAATTATCTGCAAATGGGTCCAAAGAGAGCACAATCATCTTCCTCTTCCTCATCCTCCTCCGGTAGTCATGAGGAGGACATTGTTGACCACACCAAGTTCCTATGTTTAAAAGCCTAGCAGGAGTACTACCGAATCGTAGCAAAAAAATTTATCAAGGAAAGAGGATTCAAACCAGATAGACAGCTTTGTGTCGTTATCTATGAACAAGGCTGGGGTGGACTAACTGCCTCTCCAATGCCCATTCCGATGAGCGTAGTCCGCGAGTTTTATGCCAATGCCAAGGTCACCATGAGTGGTATCGCTATGGTTCATGGGATTGAGATAGACTACAGACCTCCCGCCATCAGAACCATTTTCAGACTCACCGAGACACCACCACGAGGGGCTGCCAATTAGATCACAGGGGCACATCTGGAAACAGACTTGGAGTTATAATGGCTGAATTGTGCGTGCCAGGCACGAAAAGGACTTACAAAGTCGGCACAACCCAGCCTCGCATATTCCCAGCAACCGCACTGAATCGATATGCCAAGGCATGGAATCTGTTCATTTGTACCGAGTTATTTCCTTCATCGCATCAGCATGAGATCACGGCGGAAAGGGCCATAATTCTGTGGGGTATAATTACTGACAAGTATATTAACGTGGGTCATTTGACTTATCAAAATATTTTGAAGTATTTGAAGGGAAATACCACTGGGAGCATTCCACACGCATCCATGGTAGCCATGCTATGTGCTCATCAGGGATGCAACTGGGGCAATGAATAAATGCAATATCCAAGCCAGGACATCACCCATGCCACCATTGCGAAGTTTGAGGATTGGGCAGGAGGCGAATCACACCCGCGCAGACGAGGATTTATTCTCCGATCCACATTCCCCGAGCCATCACAGCAGCCCCCTTGGACATATGAGGCAGGCCCCTCGACACGACCACAAGCTCCTCATGGTGATCGCCAGCTCTAAAGGTTGGAGCGCTGGGTTGATCCCATCTACGACAATTTTAGAGCGTTTGCTACGGGTCTCACAAGGGCTTTGGCTGAGGCATTTGCACAGTAAGGAACAATGCTAGAATGGCCTCAGTTCGGGACAGCAGTTCCATATCCACCACCAGATTCACCACCCGAGGAGGGTGGTACAGCCGATCATTAGGGGAGTTCTCTTGTACCCTTTACCTTCATTCAATGGAGCATTGAATATTTTAAGTTTGGGGGTATTGGGAAGTAGTATAATAGCATGTAGTTTAGTTTTGCATGATCAGTTTAAAATGTTGCATGTGTAGTTTATTTGTTTTACGCGGTAGAAAATTTTTGTTTTAGTTAGTTGCATGTCTCACAAAAATTCTTGCTTTATAGAAATTCTTGCCTAGCCAATGATGATAGTGAATTGTGAAAGATTTTAGAGTATATTGGATAACATGAACGTAGTTATAATGTTTTACACGATGGAATTCATGTTGCTGTTTAAATGCTTTCAGTTTGCAAGGATGTGTTCACAATCACTTGCAGGTATTAGAATTATGTGTTGCATTGCTTGTGAGAAAATGTAGTTTTAAAAAGAGAAATATGTGGAACATGCATGTAGACTGTATGAAACATTGACATTCGAACTTTAGGAAAACATGGGTATGCTATGTATAAAAAAAAAATCAAATTGCAGTTACGTGGCTAGTCTTATTTCGGGGCCCTGGCTACTTGAGTAAGTACGCCCGAGGGGATTGTCTCTACACCTAGTGCCCTAAGGTCTTTCATGGTCTAGGAGTCGTTGGTTGAAAGCTCGCTAAAGGATAGCAGTGTTGCCTAATGAAATAAGGCATTGCACAGTCATGTATAAAAAAAAGAAAAAGAAAAGCAAAATAACAATAAACACCGCGGGAAAGAGCGAAAATCGTCCTCGTGGGTAGCAATAAAGCAGTTAAGCCCATTGTTGAACTTGAGTTTGTTTGGACATGTTGGAACAGTCTTCATTGTATAAGTATACATGAGTCTTAATTTAGACTATAATTTTCTGTTTTGAGCAGTTTAGCCTATGTATTCTTTGTTTGAATCAAGTTTTGGTGAACACAGCACACACATACTGAAAGTAGTATGCACACAAGCCAATCATGTTTGATGATAAAGCATATACTTTGTAACAATCTTATTCATTTATTAATAAAAAGTATTAATTTATTAAAGACTTTTAATTATCTACATGATGCTGTTTTATAATATGTGATAAACCTATAGTTTTAAGCAATGCTTTTAGAATAATGATGATGATCATTCTAATGAGATCTAAATTCTTAGAAAGCTTAAAACTAAAATAGTTCTCAATCATTGAATTACTAAATTGGGGATTAGTGAATCCGGATAGATTGGTACATACGTTGCTTGCTCATTCGATGAGGATGATTGATCTCATGATCATTTGTGTGGAGACACTAAAGCAAGTATTAGGTGCTTATTAGAGAATAAGTTCACTGAACGTGTCTCGCTAAGGAATACCTAATGGAGTTTTACTTTTTGTCAATATGAATTCTCAGTAGTGATAGTAAAGACAAGTGATCCTTGGACTTGAGATTATCATAGTATCTTGTGTATGATGAGTTATACTTTGACTTATTCCTTAAGACCCTTAGGGTATATCAAAGGGTATGCTTGGGTATAATAAGTTGTACATGGAGATAATGTATGATCAATAAAGAATCTACCACTTATTAAAAAAGAGAAATGTCCTATGTGATTCGATAAATGACAACCCAGTAGTCCTTGGTTAAGGCGTAATGAAATTAGAAAGGAGTTTCTAATTTGCATTATTTGGAGTTGTGCATTTAAGAGTCTAAATACATATAATTAAATAAAATAAAACTTGTGAAGAATTCCATGTCTTATATTTAATTGGGACATTGTATGGTGGAAGGATTGAATTGCATTGCAGTAACTATTTACTCAAAGGTTCTTTAATGATTAATGTTGAAATCTATATTATCCGGAAAGTCGTTGATCGCTAGGGAGGCTTATCCCTATTGTAGAATAAATATTATTTATTTAAATTAATTAATTATTTAATTTATTTATTTAAATAAGATTAGAATTGTTCTAATTGATTTATTCACAACCTGGGTTTAATATGGAGAACCTAAAGGGTCACACCATAAAAGGAAGAATAATTATTTAAGAAGTTAATGGCATAATCGTAATAATATGTTAAGTATATTTAATTTAATCTATGGTGATAGAATAAATTAAATAGCTTAATATTTATTATTTAATATTTTAAAATATTAAATATAAATTAATAAAAGGAGTCTTATTAATATTATTACAATTATTATTATTTTAATTTCTAAAAGAGTTTAGGAATTAATTTAATATAAGTACTCTCATTTATTCCTAATAGATTGGGAGGAAAAATTAATTAAAGGATTTTAATTAATTATCCCTAATAAGATTAGGGAGCCCATTTAATTAAAAGAGTTTAATTAAATAATACCTTATTTTTAATAGGGTTACTTGATATCTTTATAAGAGGAGTCTTATATCAGATATCAGATATACGTAATTATTCCAATAGTTGGAGAGTACTTTCTTTTTCTATAGAGATAGAAAAACTAGGGTTTAGCCAACCACCCATCTTCTTGAATCCTTCTTCTTCCTTGGTGGATCACCTCTAGAGGCCAAACACATGGGTGGCTAACGTTGATCAAAGGAAGGAACCAAACCCGTTGGATTCAAGTTAAACGCGAAAAGGATTGGAGATGAACTTGTACCTGAGGAAGCTCGATCTTCAAGGGTGTGATTCTTATTCGTTATCTTTTTCGTTTAATTAATAATTTTGCATAAAGGGTGATCCGGGTATATGGTTTGTAAAATTTTAAACTCTGATTTTTACACGTTTCCGCTTATTTATACAATTTGATTGCGTTCATGAATATGACAAACCTAACAGTGGCATCAGAGCCAAACCTTTATGTAAATTATTAATTGTTTTAATTTAATATCT
Organism: Panax quinquefolius; assembly: GCA_020205615.1. Taxonomy (NCBI): domain Eukaryota; kingdom Viridiplantae; phylum Streptophyta; class Magnoliopsida; order Apiales; family Araliaceae; genus Panax; species Panax quinquefolius. The sequence goes on from CM035153.1 coordinate 16,649,944, forward strand.
ATATTGATATGTGTTTAGAACAATTTAATTAGGCATAATTTGTTGTATAAAATTATTATTTTATGAAAAAATTTAATTTTGCCGAAAACTATTTTCACAAAATATTTTTTTTCGAATTCGTGCATGTCATGTTTTTTGAAGGAATCCGGTGACCTGCGCCTTCAAGAATATATATTTATATATATAATGTATCCGGATAAGTAACATGCTAACCTGCTGTCCACGTGATTTTGAAATCCGGATAGTTGAGTCCTGTTGCAGGCGGTTGTTGTTTTTTTTTTAAAAAAAAAAAAAAAAAAAATCGAAATTATCCACGGAAATCATGGATGTAACAAATAATGGATGCACGAAAATCAAGGGGATTCATGTGCACGAAATCAAGATGTTAACATGCATGATTCAAATGTTTATATATATATATTATATATATATTAACTGTATATATATATATATATATATATATTTGATATATGATATAAATATATATATATATATATATATATATATATATATATATATTATTCTTAATTATTTTATAATTAAAATAAAAGGTTTATTTTAATTTTAAAATTGAATTTCATGCTAACTAATTAGAGTTGGAATTGGATTCCATGATAACTAATTAGAGTTAAAATTGGATTCCAAGTTTCTTAAATAAAGGAGTTTATTTAGATATGAAAAAGATTTCATATTATTCAAAATAAAAGAGTTTATTTTTGAATTGGAAAGAGAATCCGTATTTCATTAAATAAAGGAGTTTATTTAGATATGAAATAAGATTTCATGTTATTCAAAATAAAAGAGTTTATTTGTGAATTGAAAGAGAATCAAGTATTTCATTAAATAAAGGAGTTTATTTAAATATGAAATAAGATTTCATATTATTCAAAATAAAGGAGTTTATTTGTGAATAGAAAAGAATTCGTGTTTCCTTTAATAATTTTTTTTACATGGAATTGGATTCCATAATTAATTAAAATAAAGAAGTTTATTTTGATTAAAGATTTTGATTAAAATAAAATAGTTTATTTTATTCAAAATTAGATAAATTAAAATAAAATAGTTTTATTTTGATTTAAATTTGGATTAAAATAAAGGAGTTTATTTTGATTCAAAAATAGATTTTATACTAACTAAATTTGCCCATTAAATGATATCAATATATATATTAAATGTTTATTATTCATAAGATGAATGTTATTTATTGATGCATATGATGATGTGTATGATAATAAATGGGATTGATTATGGACTATTGACCAATGCGATTGGATTTTATTTTAGTTGGATGCATGAATGTATGAGTTTTATTAAATGGGGTCTGCGTACTCGCCTTCTCTAATTTTTTCTTAATGTAAATTCTATCTCTCTCCTATGTACTTCCCTCGATCACGATCAAGGTTTCTATTTATTTTAAATAGTTTTGTAATAGGAATAGTTAGAATTATTTTGAAGAATTGGAGATCAAGGGACAAGAAGCGCATGAAGATCCGTTTGTAATGGAGCCCGGGTTTAAATGTAATTGTTATATTTAAATATTATTTCTTGCACCCCTAGGGTTTGTCCTTTTGGTTCACTTGGTGGCTCTAGTGAACCAAACTAGAATAAAAGTCCATAATCAATCCGGGTAGAATATAGTATTCTATATGTGCATGCTTATACTATATATATTATATATTATGCAAACATGCATCGCATATTCATTAATATGACGCGTATTTTATATATATATGTGCATGCGCGCTAAACGAGATGAGACATATTAATAACAAACCCCTCAATTTTTTATATTAAGTCCTAAGCGTTCAAAGATATTTGGAATATCGAACGTCGCCTTCTAGCATGATAAAATTAATAGAGTATTAAATATTTAATATGAGTTTGTTATGTCACCACAAGGCAAGTATTAAGTATTTAAGATGTTAATTTATCACATTTGATGCTTATAAAGAAAATTGAACAATATTGTTTTGTTCAGGTCACCACAAGGATGATATTTTTCTTTTTAAATATATAGAGTGCTAGGTGGGACTTAACTTGGATAATTTTGATTCGGATGTGCCACCACTTGATCAAAATAATCTAAGAGGCAAAAAGAAAAGGAGTTGCATAGTTGATGTAATTGACAAAAAGTTGTCTACCTATTTATTTATATATAGTTTGTTGTGTCACCACAAGGCTATATACATTTGAAATGGGATCCTTATTCTCACTAGCAAATCTTTAATTAGATTTTGCCGAACTATATAAGTGAGGGTAATATAGTTTGAAGAAAATAGTAGGAGATATCAATTTAAAACAAGACCTAAATTATTTTGGTAATTAATAAAAGAATGTATGTTAAAATGTTGTTAATTACAAATTCATTTACGTAATTTTACAATGTCTAAAATTACTATCATCTGCGAAGCATATTAGATGCTAAATTAACTGTAATCAATTAAGCGGATAAGAAAAGGAAATTGAGAATAGTTCTCATGTATTTGAAAAGCTATCTTATGTCCTTAATACGCCTATCCTCGCAATGGTTGCGAGACAATGCCCCCGAGGAAGAGATTGCTACTTTTAGAAAGTGGCAAGATGATGCATGATTGCTCAATGCATCATGCTCGCATCCATGAGTAACGAGCTTCAGCGTCAGCATGAAACTATGGATGCTCCTACTATATTCCTACACATCAAGTAGTTGATGGTGAGAAAAGTAGGACTGGTAGATATCAGATATCTAAGGAGCTCTTCCGATCTAGAATGGCCAATGGCACTATAAAGTATGCATAAAAAGTTCTTAACATAATCAATTTGATTGATCAATTAGGACAACTGGTTTTGTCATGGATGGAGAGTTGAGCCAAGATTTGATCTTGCACTCACTCCCGGACTTCTTTCACAATTGGTGTGAATTTTTCATATAAACAAGCTAGATATCATCCTCGCTGATTCGCTTAACATGTTGAAAATGTTGAGAGTGACTTTCCAACCAAGAAAAACAAAGTCTTACTGGTAGGGGCCAAAGGATCTTCTGAAAAGAAGAATGATTCAAAGAAGGTAAATGAAAAGGCATAAACAAAGGATAATAAGAACAAAACTAATACGGATAGCAAAGGAGTTTGCTTCCACTGCAATAAGCCCGGACCTTTGGAAAGAAAGCTGCGAGAAGCATCTTGCAGAGGCTAACCAAAGAAGCTTAGTGAAGTTTGATTCATAATACGATTTTTGTTCATGATTGAAATAAATTTTTCTTTAAGTCAAGGTTCTACTTGGGTATTGGATACCGACTTTGGTTATCATAAATATAGATTTATGAAGGGACCAAGCAGAAGTAGAAAGCTAAACAAATATAAGTAATCCTATGTGTGAGAAATGAAGCAAAGGTTGCTACATTAGCCATAGAAACTTATAGTTTAGCAATGCCTACGGGCAAGTCTATTAAGTCAATAAGTTGTTATTGTATTCCAGTTCTCGTTGGAAACATTATTTCCATTTTATTGTTGGACAATGACATCTTTGGTATTATATTTAAGAACAATTGTTGTTCTATTTATAATAATAATGTTTCGTATAGAACTGAAATATTACTTAATAAATTTTGTATACTTGACTTACATGAAAATAATTTTGCATATTGAACAAATTAGTATAAGAAAAGGAGATGATCATTCAAAGAGTTGAATGTATGTATTTGTTGAAATACAAGTGTGAATTATTTGAAAGGTTCAAAGAATTCAGAAGTGAAATAAATTGGCAAAGTATTAAGATTCTTTGATTAGATCAAGGAATAAATACTTGTGCAATAAGTTTCTAGATCATCTCAAATGGTTTTTCTCATAATGGACACCTCACGATACATAATAATTGATTGATGTATCTGAAAGGAAAAATCATACCTTGTTGAACATGGTGCGGTCCAAAATGATTTTACCGACATTCCAAAGACCTTCAGGATCATGTCCTAGAAATGGTCAGACATATCTACGAAAAGGTAACCTCAAAATCCATTTCAAGACTCCATAAAAGTTATGGATGGGAGGATTCCTAATCTTAAGTATGTTAAGATAAAGGGTTATCCAAACTTATGTGAAAAGGTTTGAAGGATAAGCTTGGGACAAGATTTGACATGTACTGATTTGTGGGACATCCTAAAGTAAGTTTAGGGTATATGTTCTATAATTCTACTTAGCAAAAGGTGTTTGTTCTTTAAACACGGCGCCTTCTAAGATAAAGGTGTTTATCATTAAAAGGGCTAGTGGGAGGATAATAGATCTTGAAAAGTTCAAGAACCACAAAATACTATAAGTCAAATAAGAGGAACTCAGTAGATGACCTATTATACCACAACCTGAATCGTAAAATCGGAATAGTCTGAGAAGATACACGGGAGGTATGGATTCATCATAGATGATGATAATGAGGTACACATCATAGAAGATGATGATCCGATTACATACGATGAGGTAAGTGTTATGAACACTCGGAGAAATGGATTGAAGCAAGTTTCTCAAATATGGAACATTCTTTTTGATGAGGCAATCAAAAGAGTTTGATTTTATCAAAAATAAGAATGAATCTAGTGTGTACAAAAGGTCGATTGGGGAGCATCGTGACATTCCTAGTACTATATGTTGATATACTACGGATAAGGAATGACATACCAATGCTACAATCAGTAAAGATAAAGTTGTCTAAACATTCCTCCATGAATGATTTGGAAGAGTATCTTAATTGGGGATATAAATCTATATAGATAGATTTAAGAGGATGCTCGACTTAACCCAAGGAACGTATATTCATTTGATGCTAAAGTCGTTTAGCATGGCAAACTCCAAGAGATGTCTCATGTTGATGAGCTATGGAGTGTATCTCTCTTAATAGTCCCCACAGACTCCAAAAGAGAGATCACATGAGTAACTATCATGTATGCAATGAAATATACGAGACCTTATATTGATCGGTCATATTCTGGAGAAGATCACTGTAAGACAGTGAAAAACATCTTAAAGTACTTAACCGGCACTAAGGATGTGATCAGATTTATGGTGAGTCTGAATTAAAACTAGAGGGCTTAACAGACTCAAGTTTTTCAGACAGACCAAGACGACAGAAAATCCACTTTAAGGTAAAGGGTTACCTTGAACGGTGGTGCAGTGAATTTGAAAGGTTTCAAACAAAGAAAGAGTTCTCGGTTTTAGTGATAAAGACAAAGTAAGTAGCGTAAATCAAGTCGCAAGTTGATTGTTTGGATGAAAAGTTCATTACGTAACTAGGAATAGTTCTAAGTCTCATCTTGGATCTAAACATGTGTTGTGGCACTTTCATTTGATTATAGGAATCATTGAAAGATGGGAAATCACTATAGAGATAGTGGAATCTCAAGAACAACATTACATATCCATTTACTAAAGCTTATCCAACAGCAGGATAATCGTCACTTAGAGAAGAAGGGTATGAGATACCATGACGATTGGCTTTAGTGCAGTGGGGAGATTGAAAGTAGTATGCACACAAGCCCAATCATGTTTGATGATGATAAGCATATACTTTGTAACAATCTTATTCATTTATTAATAAAAAGTATTAATTTATTAAAGGCTTTTAATTATCTACATGATGCTGTTTTATAATATGTGATAAACCCATAGTTTTAAGCAATGCTTTTAGAATAATGATGATGATCATTCTAATGAGATCTAAATTCTTAGAAAGCTTAAAACTAAAATAGTTCTCAATCATTGAATTACTAAATTGGGGATTAGTGAATCCGGATAGATTGGTACATACGTTGCTTGCTCATTGGATGAGGATGATTGATCTCATGATCATTTGTGTGGAGACACTAAAGCAAGTATTAGGTGCTTATTAGAGAATAAGTTCCTTTGAGCGTGCCTCGCTAAGGAATACCTAATGGAGTTTTACTTACTGTCAATATGAATTCTGTAGTGATAGTAGTCTAGTGATCCTTGGACTTGAGATCATCATAGTATCTTGTGTATGATGAGTTATACTTTGACTTATTCCTTAAGACCCTTAGGGTATATCAAAGTGGTATGCTTGGGTATAATAAGTTGTACATGGAGATAATGTATGATCGATAAAGAATCTACCACTCTATTAAAAGAAGAGAAATGTCCTATGTGATTCGATAAATGACAACCCAGTGAGTCCTTGGCGATGCGAATGAAATTAGAAAGGAGTTTCTAATTTACATTATTTTTTGAGTTGTGTATTTAAGAGTCGAAATACATATAATTAAATAAAATAAGACTTGTGATAATTCCATGTCTATATTTAATTGGGACATTGTATGGTGGAAGGATTGAATTATTACGGTAACTATTTACTCAAAGGTTCTTTAATGATTAATGTTAAAATCTATATTATCCGGAAAGTCGTTGATCGCTAGGGAGGCTTATCCTATCATTGTAGAATAAATATTATTTATTTAAATAAATTAATTATTTAATTTATTTATTTAAATAAGATTAGAATTGTTCTAATTGATTTATTCACAACTAGGTTTAATATGGAGAACACAAAGGTCACACCATAAAAGGAAGAATAATTATTTAAGAAGTTAATGGCATAATCGTAATAATATGTTAAGTATATTTAATTTAATCTATGGTGATAGAATAAATTAAATAGCTTAATATTTATTATTTAATATTTTAAAATATTAAATATAAATTAATAAGAGGAGTCTTATTAATATTATTACAATTATTATTATTTTAATTTCTAAAAGAGTTTAGGAATTAATTTAATATAAGTACTTTCATTTATTCTAATAGGATTAGGAGGAAAAATTAATTAAAGATTTTAATTAATTATCCCTAATAAGATTAGGGAGCCCATTTAATTAAAAGAGTTTAATTAAATAATACCTTATTTTAATAGGGTTACTTGATATCTTTATAAGAGAGTCTTATATCGGATATCGGATATAACGTAATTATTCAATAGTGGAGAAGACGTTCTTTTTATAGAGATAGAAAAACTAGGGTTTAGCCAACCACCCATCTTCTTGAATCCTTCTTCTTCCTTGGTGGATCACCTCTAGAGGCCAAACACATGGGTGGCTAACGTTGATCAAAGGAAGGAACCAAACCCGGTGGATTCAAGTTGGAGATGAACTTGTACCTGAGGAAGCTCGATCTTCAAGGGTGTGATTCTTATTCGTTATCTTTTTCGTTTAATTAATAATTTTGCATAAAGGGTGATCCGGGTATATGGTTTGTAAAATTTTAAACTCTGATTTTTACACGTTTCCGCTTATTTATACAATTTGATTGTGTTCATGAATATGACAAACCTAACACATACAACATGTCTATAGCATGTATGAAGTATTTGAGTGTATGATGTTATGACCAACGTTTAGCTTGAAGTTGTATTTTTGAATCTGGATAATTCGCTAAGGCATTTTGGACTAAAATTCTGTTTAAGTTGGAATGATGCGAGACTAGTTTGCATAGTAATTTAGCTGCATAGTAGTGCTTTTGCATTGTCATTGTTGTTTAGCATGCATTGCTTGAGGGCAAGCAATAGTTCAAGTTTGGGGGTATTTGATAAGTGGATTTTACACCTACTTATTGGATATCAATTTACGCGAATTATGCCAATCTCAAGTCCATTCTAGTATGTTTTAGTTGCATTTCATGTTATTTTGCATTGCGTATATTTAGAACTCCTTTGGTGGAACAATTGTAGGAAATGGCATAGTTTGGTGGTGCTAGATGGCATGAGGCTAATGTAGGTGGCATGAGGTTGACGGATGCATGGCATGAAGGTATAATGGAGCAAGGAGACCAGGCATGGAAGGAATGAGTAGCAGGACAAAGCGATAGCAGTAGCAACATTGCAGAACCAGAACCAGAATCCACAGACTGTAAGTCGTGCGGCATATTAGGCCTGAGGGCGTGCGCCCGCGTGAGAGTCCAGTTGGACATCATGACTTACTGCAAGTCTCACGCCGCCTGTGAGAATACATTAGAGGAGCTGTCGAGTCGCATCACGATAGTTCTTGATCTTTGGTCGAGCTATTTATTTTAATTTCAAATTTTAAAGGGTTGTAATTTGATTAAAACGATATCTGACTGGTTTCAGACATAACTTGGATAACTTTTGACGTATTTTCATATCGTAACTAGGGTTTACACTCTGGGAGAGATTCCAACGAAGAACGAAGCCAAAACTCCATCTTTTCTAATTCTTCTTGGGATTTTCTATCATTGTGGATTTTTATTATTGTTTCGCTGAATTTTTATGAGGAGTTGAACGTTTATATTGGTTTACAATCTGCAATTGGGTTTGATCGTTTCTATCCTTCATCTTTCAATTGTTTGCTTGTTAGTCATGTTTAGCGTTGATCCCATAATGGCTTTTGGTTCAGACATGAACTAAACTCCATTATGGGATTCTAACGGATTTTAATATGTAATTTAGTTGCATGCTTGATTGCTGGGATTGTTTTACATATCATATGGAAATTCTATTATGATTTTTTTGCATGTATGAATGCTTGATCACCATTCGTTTCAGTACTTGTATGGAATTGATAATGAACATGTAAGTATGGATTGTAATCATGATAGCATACGTATATGGGGCTGTTTTCTATGGCTTGTGTATTTCGTGAATGAGATAGACATATACTTATTCACCGTATGAGTTTAAATAAGGGTTTGTGCTTAAATTCAGTATGATTGCAATTTCACATAAACATATAGTGATTTTGGTTATATTGATGATTACATGGAGTCTATCGCTTATGGATGTTGTGTAAGTGGGTCATAGTGAATTGAAAAATGGCTATGACTCTATTAGTGCTCTTGACTATTTTCCTATGATATGTGAACAATTCTTGCATGATAGTGGTGATTAGATGAAATATTAAATGAAGTTAGGATCCCATTATTTCCAGATTTGATATATTTCGTTATTATTCTTATTTTAGTTATTATTTACTTTTAGAATAATTCAAAATTATAATTCTTGGTTTGAGCATATAAAAATAGTGATTGAGTTGATGAATAATAGTTTAAATTTGACAACTTTCTCTGTGGGATCGATACTCTACTTATTCTGTATTACTTGTTGACACATGTATGCTTGCATGAGTTAGAGCTCTTTTATCAGAACTGAAAAAGAGGCAACAAGTTTTTGGCGCTGTTGCCGGGGAAAGGCGTTTAATTTAGATAATTATCATCAGTTTCAAGCTATATTGTATAACTTAGACATATCTATTCTTATCTCATTTCTATTTTTGTTTGTTTGTGATTTCAGGTACTTGTAGATTTTTATGCACACGCGATCATCCAACTCAGACTTAACACCAGCACAGGATAACATTAACGGAGGGGGTTGGTCACTTGAGTTGTCCAATTTCTTGGCAAGTTTATTTCACGAGGACTTGGCCACCATTTAGAGTGGACCACCATCTTGGGTGGATTTTTTTTTCGTCAATTCTTGTGCCTCCTCCCTTGGTCATCCAATTACTTGGCAAGGAATACTCCTGAGGACTTAAACCACTATTTTTGGTGGACCACCATCTTGGGTTGATTTTTAATTTATTAATTCTTATATCTATAGTTCAGAGTTCTTTTTATGGTAGATCCAGTGTTTGGGTTGTCCATCATCTTGACTTTCGGGACTGCACCATGGGTGATAGTGTTGCACGTTTCGTTTCCTATTTCAATCTCTCTGGCCGCTAACTTCTCATGGTATATCCTCTGCAAACTGTAACAGTCCATAGTGGAGTGCCCTGCGTATTGGTGGTATACACAGAAGTCAGGCCTTCTTTTCATCTCTTTCGTTACTACCAATCTGGGCCTTGGAGGCTTCACCACTCCTTGCTCCACCCATTATTCGTACAGGCAAATTGTGATTTCTCATTCTTCTCCCTCTTGCCCCCTTATGGTTTTGACTGAGAATCCGCCAAAGCCACAGTTGTTGTCCTCTTGCCCTTCCATGTAACCATCGCATGGCTGGTGGGCAATGTCATGATTCCTCCCAAGTCTTGTGCAAAAGATGAGAGGGTCGCAAATGAATCACAAGACTTGGTAATGAGGTGGGGCTTGCAGGCGTCTAAAGCTCCATTATTGCATATGCTAACCAAGTTCTTTTCTTCAATTGGCTTTGCACACTTCTATGCTTGGACCCTGAACCTATCCACGTAATCTGACAGCTCCTCGTTTGGATTTTGCTTAAATTGCATGAGCTCGACAATGGTTACCTGTTTCTGTACATAGAAAAATTTCTTAAAAAATTATAATTTTAAATCATCCCAATCATGGATTGATCCCTTCTCCAAGTTGTAGTACCAACTAAAGGCATTATCCGTCAAAGTCTTGTTCAATTCCCTCATCAACAAATTGTGATTGCTCATTTCATCATATCCTAACCATGGAGACATCGACTCCACAAACCTGACAATGTGTTCCCTGGCATTTCCTTTCTCCCCATTGTATTTTGGAAATTGCGGAGGATGCTCGATATACCCTATCGGGTAAGGTTGTCTCTGAATATGTGCTGGTTAAGGTGGAGTAAAGTCTAACTCCAAAGGCCGGGATGTCTGCCTGTGAAGTTGATTGATAACATCGATTATGTCATCCTTTGTCACATATTGGCTCGTAGCGTGAACTCTTTGGGCTGTTGTGATATACTGTTGTATCGGCGATGTGTATGGTAAAGAGATTGGTTGATGCACACTTTCATCGTGCAAAGCTGACACTTGTGGCAGTTGCTGGCTCATTCGCTGGACATGGCTTGGAATGGTTGGCATATGCACTTGTGAAAATGCTGAAAGAGCGGTTGGGATGATATGTGTCTGAGGTTGGCTTACTTCCAGCCAGGGTTGTGGCTTGTCACCACTATTCTGGGGCTCCAAGTTAATGATTGGAACTGATTGATTCTTCGTCGATGGAGGTGCAATCTGGTTCTCTTTGTTGTTGCTGCCATTGTTGATGCCTTCCACTCTTGCTTGTTCCCCCTGCGAACTGCCTGAGAACATGGCCTTGAAGGTGGGAATCTGCATCAACTGCTGGCGGAAATTCCCCATTTCCTCTTGCATCTACATCTCCAGCTTCATGGCCATCATTATCCCTTGTCCTTCCCGTGCTTCCTTCAATGTCTTGAGCATCTCCAGTTGCACAACATTCATCTGCTCTCCGCTTGCATCCTCGCCTTGCTTACCTGCATTGGTTTGTTGTTGATTAGCCATGTATGGTGATGTTGAACTCCCTTCTGAAGCGTCTTCAATAATTGGTTGGTCAAAATCCAGATTTGCGCCTTGGAAAGCTTGAGTTGCTTGCCTTGGAACTGAATCCGGTGAGGTAATGCTATTTGTTCGTGAAGCAGTTCGTCCTGTAGTTCTCCCACTTCGAGTTGTGGGCATACCCTTCAAGAATTCTACACCTCCCCAGCAGAGTCACTAAAGAAATGTGGGCAAGGATATCGTACTTCGCTAGGGTTAGGGTTTTATGTTGGCTGAGGAGGAGAGAAATCCACTAAAAGTACAGAATTGATTGATTGATTGAAGAGGGGAGAAGAACAGGTGAGCGATTACTCTAACGACACGTGTCAGGACTCTTAGAATCCGAGAACTTTGTTAAGGTAGCAAGGATTCAGAGAGCCTTCTTGAGTCTTCAGGTTGAGAGAGAATCTCCAAGTCTCTTAGTCTTTCAAAAGGTCCAAGAGTCCAAAGTGAGGTCCCCCTTCCCAATGGAGTAGAAGGGGTATTTATAGAGTTTTCTGGAGAGTGGTCATGTGTTAGGCATATGCTCTCGGGGAAATTCCAAATTTACCCTTAGTCATCAAAGTAATGCCCAGATCGTCCTGCTCTTCTAGCTACCAATCCAATCCCTCAATCAATTTCCAAAATGAGTTCATCCACGAGTCTTCTGCCTCGGGACATGTGGCGGCTTCTCTCGGGTCTCACACATTTATTTTTGACTTTTCTGTTTGTCATTCAATTCTTTAGATCGTATGTGAACCCTAATTTGTACTTGAACTCACACTTTACAACATAAAAAAATGAGCTGATGTAATATAAAGGTTGGTTTTATTATGTTAGATTTGAGCGTTATTGTAATACGTAAAGTCTGAGTGTTACCAATTGCTCAAAGGCTTTTTTTTGCCTGACACACTTTTGCTTCTCCCACTCCTTTAATTTGACTGACAAAACCAAGCTTAATTCCTAAAAAATATTGATAATTATATAACTCATTTATCCATCTATTCGATCAATTTTTAATATTACAAATTAGATTTATATTGAATTTACTATGAAATTAAATTGGACGTTTAATTTCTATATATATTCAAAATTTAGTCATTTACCAATTAAATTAAGTTCAATTATTTTACCTAGATTAATTATATTCTTAATCCATTAGCGTACTAAAATTACGTACTAAAATATAACAATAACCTACAAACATTTAGGTAACATAAATATCCCAAATAAATTATTTTAAAATTAATTTTCATCAAAATATTTATTTAATTTAATATATATATATATATATATATATATATATATATATATATAACTAATTCATTCGGTGAGGGCTCCTTACTTTGTTAAAATGCAAACTTTTTTTTTTTTGCTTTTTTTAAAACAACTAATTTTTTTTTAATATTTTATGGGCTCGAATTTTTCTATAATACTGATGTTTTATGCGTGATTTGGATACTTATACAAAAATTTTTATACGATCTTGCAGCGCATGTACAGACTTGTTTTGTTATACGTATCCAAATCACATCCAAAACACTGTATTATGAAAAAAATTTAGTTCCATAAAATATTAAACTTTTTTTTTAGTTGTTTTAAAAGAAAAAGCAAAAAAAACCAAAAAAAAAAAAGTTCGCATGTTAACAAAGTAAGGGAGCCCTTACAGGAACTGGACCATATATATATATATATATATATATATATATACATATATATACCACACACACTAAACTCACAAGCGTTACAAATTCTAAATTCTTTTCTTTTCTTTTTTCCTTTTTATTGAGTAGAAAAATATAAAAATATAAATAACCAACATCAATAATGTCATCTAGAATAACAAGTCCATATATACTCAACATGCATTGTGTTAGACATTAACAACACAACGAAAAACAATAACAAAGAAAAAACGAAAGAAAAACAATCACACAAGAAACAAATTTACGTGGTTCATCCAAAATGTTTAAGCTAGTCAACTGTCGGCGACTGACAATTTCACCTATCTCTTAAAAAAGTTATACATAATACATTGCAGGATCCCCTCCTTATTTAACGTAATATGAGTAACCCTAATTCACGCGAAAGTACAAAAGTACTCCTCCAATTTTGGGGCCCTCTGCTCCTGGAACAGGTGCAGTTACCTTTTGAAAAGATTTACAATCACCTCTAAATTAAAATTTAGATTAGGTTTCACCAATAAAACACTAATGCCCAAAAAATTACAATAATCACAAATCTCACATTAGAAAGAAAATAAAAACTTATATTAAGGAGAAAATAATAAACTCATAAGGTAATCTAAATTTTCAAAAATTAAGATGATACCATATATATATAGAGGACAGAGAATTTTTAAAAATCCTTATAGAATTTAATTAATTTGGTTATTTTTTATATCTTCTTTTCTTGATTATCAGTATTTAACTGGTTGATAGTTCGCCTTCCGTCACTTTTTCTTCCCTCTTCATGTTTTCTATTTTCTCTGGTCAAGAATTTTATTCTCCATCTTAGATATGGGAAGAGCTCTCTAATTTTTGGAGAGACACTCCTCTAGATTTTATTCTTTTACTCTTTATTGTATATAATAATAATTTTTTCCCCTCCTTTTGTGAGACATATTTCTCCTCGAAATGATTGATTTCTTCCTTATTTTTAAGAGGGTTTCGTTATCATCTCCGATGAGATTTTATTTTTTCTGTTTTGGAGATTTTGTTTCTCGTTTGTGAGAATTTTTTGGTGCACAAATTGATCAAGATAGGTTATTGATCATATTTGAATGTGGCGTTATCATGACTATTTATTTTTTTATTGCCTGTGTTGAAAAACTGCTCAGATCTATATCTTCTATTATTATTTTAGAATATGACGTTTTTAATAGTATCTATGGTGTTTACTAGTTATCAGAGGCGGAACTAGGGGGCAAATTAGCCTTGACCCGGTGCTCGGTCCCTTTCGACTTCTAGCGAGTCGGTGACTCGATCTTACTCTTCTTCTTGGTCTTAGTGTCTCTGTGACTCATGCACCATACGAGTTTTTTTTTTTTTGAGTAACATGAAACGACGTTGTTTCATTATATATATATATATATATATATATATATATTGTGAGACCCCGAATTTTATGAAATAAAAGTATTCAATTTTTTTATTTTGGTAAATAGTTAAATTGATAAAAGTTCAAAGTTAGGAGGTAATATGTGAAAAAAAAATTTCAAAGTAAGCAAGTTGATATAAAATATTCTTTTTGTCGGGGAATATTAAATGCGACCAGCACAATCATTAGTGGACCCCTAGCGGAATTATTAGCCGGATTGAGAAAATGACAAAAATAGTTTTATGAAAATAATAGCGGAAGTTTTAACTGAATTAATCTTTGTTGAACTACTACTGTAGTAAAAATACGAATACACGTGGTTGCATAGTAGTACGGTATTGATTATTGATGCTTATGTGAGAAGTCACTCGGTTTTGTTCAATTATTGCTTTCTGATAGTTCTTTGATAGTATCTCACGTTATTTGATTGATTATTATCGATTGTTATATTATATATATAAGTTTTGTTTTATTAGTATTATTAATGTAATAAAACAAAAAAGCTTTTTATAAAAGCAGAATACTTTTATAAAATTATTTTATAAATAGAATATATTTTATTCTATTATGCATAGTGTTTTGCATAGTAAATTTTTTTATATAAAGCAGAATACTTTTATAAAGTTATTCTATAAATAGAATATATTATATTATATTATGCATAGTATTGTATAGTACTGCATAGTGTTTTGCATAGTAAAGCCTTTTTATATAAAATAGAATACTTTTATAAAGTTATTCATTTTATTAGATTATAAATAGAATATATTTTATTTTATTAAAAGATTTTGCTTTAAATGCGGACCGGTCAGATTAAAAGTAAATCAACTGGACCGTTCATGAATTAGTTACTATTATCGATTCATTCTTCTATAAATGAAGCTCATTCCTTCATTATTTCTTACTTAATTCACTTTGAAACTCTGAGAGAGAAAGCGTAGAGAGAATTATTCTTCTATAATCTTGGCGTATTTCTTTAGCGTTTAAGAAAGCTTTAAGCGTAGTGCAAGTTTCTTCAAGTATATCCCCCCTACCTAGTCTGAATACTCTTCTTTATAAGGTAAGGGATATTATTTGTTGTACTCATAAGGGTATTATTCTTTCGTATTCATAAAGAGAACTTACATTATTCCATTATTTTTTATTACATTGGAATAACTTTTGTATCTGTGATTCACCCTATACTTGGTGAAATTACATTGTTATTCCATTCTTTATTATTACATTGGAATATATCACATGCATGCGTTTTCTGGTGGGACTGAGTTTCCGTCTTTATTATTACATTAGAATATCACATGCGTGCGTTCTGCTGGGACACGGTTAAAATCTTTATTATTACTGTTGGAACATCACAGCGGTCTGCAATTTCACCGACACAGTTCCGTTATTTATTATTCTGTTGGAATAACCTGTCTATACAAAGTACCGCATGCATGGTGATTTCTGTTGTTATTCCATTCTTTATTATTACATTAGAATATTACGCGGTGCGTATTACGCTTTGACTTGGAGTTCGTTATTTATTATTATGTTGGAATAACACATACTATCGAAATACCGCATGCATGGTGATTTCTTTTGTTATTCCATTTCTTTATTATACTCGGTTGATTAAAGTTTTGACTTCTATACTCCATGAAATTAGTGGAATATCCTTGATATTTGCGCTTCATCCGATATCTTTTCATGGAAATATTCTTACGAGCATTCTTGAATTTTACTCTACAAAGAAGTATCATGTTGACAATTTGGGCGTTATTAGTTCTGAATAATTTAATTCTTGAACTTGTTTTATTGAATTCTTATATCATTGTCATCATCCTCATGTTTATATTTTGTTGAAAGTCATACGTGATGCGTAGTGCATAGATGGACTTGGTATGATTATGACCAGGGATTATTCAGTATAATCATGACCGTAATGTTACAAATGATGTGAAAAAAGTCCTCATTGGCTCGTAGTGCATTGATGGACAGTTGTTGGTTATTGGTTTTACAGTTGTATGTCTTTGGCCTGTAGTACAAAGATGATCTGTTGTTTGATAACTTTGACCCATAGTGCAAAGATGGACAGGTGTATGACATGATCATGACCACTAGTGATACTAACGAATATCCTTGGTCGTAGTGCATGAATAATTCAATGATGTGATTGGCAGGATCATGACCATTAGTTAACAGTTGAATGTCTTTGGCTGTAGTGCACTGACAGGCAATTGATTGGTATGATCATGACCATTGATTTTATTGTTAAATATCTTTGGCCCGTAGTGCAAAGATAGACAACTGATTTGGTATGATCATTGTTATTACATTTGAATGTCTTCAACCTTTGGGGTAAGGTTATTGAGTAAACGTTCTATTAAGCCTTTGTGGCAAGAATGAACTGTTAATTTACATGATTATAAATATGAATTGTGGATTTAACTATAATCTTTGGTGGTTCAGGTGAAGACAGGTAATGAGAGTTCTTTTTATTTTGGGTATAACAAAGAACTGTTGATAAGTATTACAGGAATGAAATATTAACGATGAACTTTTAATTTGGAGGAGATAGTAGACATTATGTTATACTTGACTCTTCTAATGGATTGTTGATTCCGCTGCAATTATGGTTGAAAAGTTTTATCATCTACCATATGTTCTAAATCTCTTATTTATTATTGATGAAAGCTATTGATAATGTAGTTATCTTTAGTCATGATATTCTTTACTGGGCTAGTTGTGCTCACCCTTTTGCTTCACAATTCCTTTCAGGTAATAAGAGTGTGTAGGGTCGAATGGGGATAACGAGGTAATAGTGTGATGGTCCGAGGGCCCGTGAAGTTTCTCAATACATTATAAAATGACATGACATACAATATATAATTGTATTGAGGACCTAAGATGTGGGTGTCGTATTTTTATCGTCACTTAATAATTGATTTTGGTGAAGCAACAATAGGGTGATGAGAACTTGAGCTTTGGAAGCGTCAAAAGTGCACCTCATTAGAATGAACAAGATAGTAATCTTCTCGTTTCTTCTTCTTTGGGGTCTGGAAATATTCTTCTTTGTATTTTATATGGCATTGTAATAATTTGAGTTTGGATCATACATGAGACAATATTGTATTAAAACTCATAGTTAAGCTGTAATGGTCGTATTCTATCTGACGATAGTTCAATGATTATAAATGAAGTTTGTATTTAATTTTATAATGTGATATCTGGCGACTCGAGAATGGGTCGTGTGGACCTATTTTGGGGGCGTCACATATATCATCTGAACAATTAGGCGATTTAGATCTAGATGTCTTCAGTTTCACTAAATTGCTCTGCTCCTCGCCTCTTCTGTAGCCGAGTCATGGCATTGCTCACCTCCTCTCTCAGCGCCACCAAAATAGGTATACAACACCCATTCGAGTCATCAATAACATGAGTGCTGAAACAACTATAACTTTATTAATCTGACATAAAAGCGTGAGTTTAAATACAAATATTGTCTTCAGACAATATCAACACTCAAATAAGTCCTCATTACAATTATTGATATATTATTTTACAAAAATGGTGAGGACTACTAAAACAACTTTCTAAGACCTTCATTCCATATCCCGACTAGTACTCGCTACATTCTTGCCTCCTGAGAAGAAAAATGGAACAAAAAGGAAAAAGGTGAGCTCAACTAGCCCGATAAAGAATATTATGACTAAGATAATATAGAACAAATTATCGTTAGTCTTCAACGAGGAAAAATCGATAAAATACAATGAGCAACAAGTTTGAGATCAATATTCGTAGCGGAAATAATAATTCATAGATGAGTAACGTAGAGAATGAAATCTACTATAATCTATGAATTTAAAAGTCCATCATCATATTTTATCCCTGTAACATCAATCAATATACATCTTGAATCAAATATTCATCTTTGAACTACAGGCCAAAGATATTCATCAGTCGGTCATGTTCATCTCAACACCTGTTCATCTTTACACTACAGGCCAAAGATATTCATCAAAAATTCATTCATCTTTGCACTACAGTCCAAGGATATTCAATAATGTCATCATTTAGGACTGAGGATGATGAAAAATATTTTAAAGAAAACGAATCCAGTGAAACAAAAGAATAAATATTAAGGATTCGTATTTCAAATAATTCAAGTTCAAAAATACTTCATAAATAACCGTAGTGAAGTAAAATTCAAGAATGATCAAAACATGGATACAATCAAAGCTAGTATCCATAATAGATATTTTGGACAAAAATGAGAATTTAATTTTTTACGTGAATAATCTTAGTATTTCGTGAATAGTGTAATGGTATCGTGAATAGTAACCCGACACTAAAAGACAAGAATTTCAATAGAAAAAATCTTACCAATATTCTGGCATAATGATATTAGAAGAAATAATATCATTTTTAAAAAAAATATCCCCTACCTCGAAAAGAATAGTACTTACATTTGGAATATTAGATATATATTTGAAGGAACTTGCAAAATATAGCAATACTCAAAGTATCAAAATACTCACAAGAATAAACTCGATAATATATAGAGAAAGCTTGATTTACGGTGTGATTTTCAATTCTAACCTAAGCACCCTATTTATAGAAAAATGCTTAAAACACCAAACCAGAAAATTTAATAAAATATTAATATATATAAACAAATTTCTTACGCCCACTCTCTTAGATCTGAATTCAGCAATTTACATCACATGCAAAACCCACAATTAATGACAAAAATGTTTTTCATATTAAAAATAATTAAAACTTCTAAAAATCAATTATTTCGGAACTTCGGAACTTCAATAATTCATAATAAATAGCCCTTTTGTTAGAAAAATTCGAACCTTATGACTTTCCCATAGAAAATTTCATTTTCTACAATTTTACAGAAGAAAGTTTTTCCAAATTCCAAACCGAAACTAACTGAAATCCACAAATAGGCGATTTCACGGTATAATCAAATTTCGGTCGAGAAATGGGCCCTTGAGACATGTTTAACATGTTTTAAACAACTTTTGCAACAAAATACTCTTCCTCCTCATATATTCATATATCCCACATTCATTATAAAAATATCACCATTATTATATTATTAAAATATAATAATATATTTAAATAATTATTTTATCGGAAAAGATAAAATATCAATTTTCAACAATTGTCGATTTAAAATTTTCTCCATCTATATCCACATAAAATGAATATTTTTCTTATCATATAAATCAATAATTAATTATTCACAAATAATATTACGAGAATCACAATATAAACAACCCGGTAGTTCCGAGGAAATAGGGGCTTTCGATAAGGATTTCTCTCTACTTTGGCATGATTAGGTGACCAAACCTCTCCTTATGGGCAGAACTTTCAAGACATTGCCAATAATATTATCTAATAATATTATTCAAATAATATAATTATTGATCGATAATGAAAATCTTGTGTAGTGATAATTATTGAAACAACGATAATATAAAATATCAGCGTAGCAATTATTGAATCAATAAAATAAAATATTGAGCGGTAACTCTGTAACAATTATTGAGTAGTGCCTTCTTATGTAAGAATCAATAATTTATGCGATATCGATATGGTACGCTTCTATGTTTTAACCATAGGGTATTCCAATGATGATAATTCAGAATAACTCTGTTATTATTTATAAACAACTTATACTTGTCATTTTCTTCATCCAATCGCTCTCGGTTATGGGGCCCACAAAGGCTGTAGTAAATACGAATATTCTCTCCGTGGTAAGAATATTTCACGACCAAACGAATATTCCCGACAACAATGAATATTTTATAACCACTTGCTTATTTAAAATATTTGCATTTTACCCATAACTAACCACATTAATCAAATCAACCCTTACTATTTCAAAATAATAAATAGAGAAAATTTAATTTCATTTATAATAAACTAGGGTCTTACATCCTCTGCTGCTGCTGTGGTGCTGCCTGCCCCTAGTTCCGCCTCTGCCTACTTTCTTGCTTCAATCCTGCAGCTGCTTGGTCCTTCCTTTGGACTTTGTTAATTTCTAAATTCTAATTTAGGTTATGTTTTTCAAATTATATTATTTCATGTTAAGAATCAAGATGATATCTTTAATTTTTCTGATTATTGTAGTTTTAATTTATTAATTTTTCTAATTGTTGTATTTATATTATTTAATTTTTTCTTTAATTTAGGTTTGTTTTAATTTTTCCAATTATTTCAAATTAATATTATTTCATGTTAAGAATCAAGATTATCTCTTTAATTTTTTCGATTTTGTAGTTTTAATTTAATAATTTTTCCCATTGTTGTAATTATATTATTTAATTTTTTCTTTAATTTAGGTTTGTTTTAATTTTTTCAATTATTTTAAATTAATTTTCTTTTCTTTTATCTTTGTTTGGCTTTTGAGAATCCTAAGGGCTAAGAGAAAGAATTTTGATGAATTTTAATAATTTAATGTTTATATCTTTAATCTTGTAGTAATTTAGTTTTCCAAAAAATATATTTGTATTGTTACTGTTGGAGTGTTGGTACTTAATTTATTTCTCATAATCTCATTAGGTTAAATTAGGTTATTTGAATTTATTAAATTAGGTTAATTGATGAAATGTTTGAAAAAAGCACTTCAAGCGTTAAAAAAAAATAAAAAATTACTGATGTATTTTGACCCCCCCTATGAAAACGTTCTGGTTCCGCCACTGCTAGTTATTGCTACGATTGACTATTTTTCTGATTATCTGTTATTTTGTTTGAAAGAATTATAATATTCTTCTTACTGTAATATTTTTATCTTTTGTAACATATTACAGTTTTAATATATTTTAGTTTTTAAGAGTTCTGTTTGATTAGAAAAAACTGCTTGATCGTTTAATAGATTATCAATCCATCTTAACATGTTTATATAATCTAAAAAATTAGGACCTTATAGCTTTTTACGAAAATCAGAAACACTAAGGATGTGTTTGAAACTTGAGAAACTCAACTGCAAAAATAAATTATTATTTTTTGAGATTTCTACATATACAACTCCTTCAGGAAATATTTACTTCTTTTGTTCCAAATTAAATGATAAATATTAATTTTTAAAAGTCAATTTCAAATTCAAAATTAACACGAGTTTATTAAGACATGTCAATACTGATTATGAATATCATAAAGCTACTTAGAAAGTGTTAGATTTTATTTTAATAATATATTTGATTTTAAAAAAAATTAAATATATTATTTAACAATCTAATATTGAATATATAGTTGCATTGGGTCAATATTATGTATTGTGAGAATAGGTGCAAGGGTTTGTTTTAAACAATACAACGTCAAAAGGGTATCTCCAAAAATATAGGAAATTGATAAATTCACAACAAAAAATAATATTTTTACATGAAAATCATTGTTATAAATCCTATAGCGACAGTTTTCATCGTTGCTATACGTCTATATCGATACTTTTCATGTGGAAATATAAAAAAATGTTGTGAAAATACCAATTTCCTAAAATTTATTGTTTTCAAAATTTAAATGAATCATGTTAATTTTAAATTTGAAAATATCTTAAATTGACTTTTAAAAAGTCAACATTGATCTTATATTCGGAACAGAGGGAGTATATTTTTTTTTTATTTTTGGACAGGAGAAAGGAACTATTTTTATTATCATTTTCTTAAAAACTATATATAGCCAAAATACATACCGTATTTTGACATTGATATAGTTTTATTACATTTAGAGCTCCAAATTCATAAGCCTTTTACTCTTGGCTGGTTAATGTTTAGATATGCCAAGTGATTAGCTAGTTTCTCTCTGTTACGTATTTTCTTTAAGGAATGAAAATTGGGCTCCCTTGTAGTAGTATATATGTTAGAAATTGCACTTTATTTTACACATTGTGAACTTATCTTTTGTTATTTATGGACTGATAAAAATTTATTAGTGAACATAATTAAGTTGGTATAAACGTGTAATTTATTCTTCCACTAGTGAAAATAAGGGATAATGGTTTAAGTAGGAATCATTTGATGTGTAGTTATATCAAGCCTAGAATGATGCATTTGATTATATAGATGCAAATTATTTGAAAAAAAAACGATTTTTTATTTGTTTCATTGAAATAAAATATGACTATTAGTTGCTTTATAGGCATAAAGTGTAATCTTATTTTATTTTGAAGCAAGAGATATATTGTGAAACTTTTGAAATTTTATTTAATTATACACTTATTACTAATATGTAATTTATATCATTAATAGTGTTAAGTATAATTAAAATAGAAATAAATAATAATTTAATGTCTAAACTATTATAGAGATCATAGATATGTATCTATGTGTAGATATAAATATATTACATATATGAAGATTGGAGAGAAATTTAAGATATATATATTTTTTGTATATAAAATTTTTGCATCACGAAAGTCTCTCTAAACTTTGGAGCTTTTCATCTTCATCTTTTTTATGTCTAAAACTTCAATCTGAAGTTGTCAAACTGTCATCATGATATAGAAAGCCCAAGATATATCATCCAACTCTCACCTATCTCTAGTATGTTACCATAATCTTTGTTTTTGCTTTTATCTTTATTTAGTTATAAATTAAAAATCAGCTTTAATCTTAGCTATTTAGAGTGTTCAAATCCAAGAGAAAAAGAATTGTGTAAAAAACTTAATGTCATTGATACGCCCATATATATATATATATATATATATATATATATATATATATATATATATATATATATATATATATATATATATATTATGTTAGAAGAAAGCGAATAAGCGTTAATATATACATATAAACTTATCTCAAAATTGTAAAATGAATTTGTCAAGTCTAGTACTTGTATTATATCCTTATGATAATTATGCCCTTCTTACGATACTCGGACTTGATAAAGCACTTGTTGTGACGCCTTCAAAATAGGTCCACACGACCCATTAAAGTCGCGGATATCATCTTATAAAAATCACATACAAACTTCATTTATACAAGCTGTTGGTCGTAAATGCGATTACGAAAACACATAAGCTATGAGTTTTAATACAATATTGTCTCGTGAGCGATTATCAAACTCAAATTGTTACAATGCCGTATAAAATACTGTTGATAAATATTTTAAGGCCCCGAAGAAGAAGCGAGAAGATTACTATCATATTCATTCTAATGAGGTGCACTTTTGGCGCTTTCAAAGTGGGTTCTCATCACCTATTGTTGTTAAATCAAAATCAATTATTAAGTGACGATATAAAATCGACATACACATCTTTAGGTCCTCAATACAATTAAGCATTGCATGTAAATGCCGTTTTATAATGTATTGAGAAACTTGACGATCTCGGACCATCACACTATTTCCACATTATCCCCATTCGACCCAAATTACACTCTTATTACGAAAGGAATTGTGAAGCAAAGGGTGAGCACAAATAACCGATAAAGAATATCATGACTAAAAATAATTAAATTATCAATAGTCTTCGTCGATAATAAATCGAGATTTAGAACATATGGTAGATGATAAAACTTTTCAACCATAGTTGCGTGAACGAAAGCAATCCATTATAAGAGTTAAAAGACCATCGGTCTATTATCTTCTCCATGTTAAAGTCCACACAATAATGTTTTATCCTTGTAACATCAATCAACAATTCTTGTCCACAATCATATGAATAACTCATAATCATAATTGTGATTCTAAATTCCTCTTCGCACCTGGGACGAAGATAATTTTCATCACTATCTTCACCGAAACATCAAAAATCATGGTTATACCAAATCACAATTCTCGCTCACAATCATATTTAATAAATTCATCTTTGCACTACGGCGAAGATATTCATTAACAATTCATCTTTTTTACTACTGGGCCAAAAGCATTAATTGTATTTTAGAATAGTCAAGTAGAGCATGATATCTACTATCTTTTATGAATTAAAAGTGTATAATCAATATTTTATCATTTGAGACTCGACTTAATAAATAATCCACATCATCGAATCATCCACGAACTATGGCGAGGATATTCATGTAATCATCGATGGTTGTGATTTCACCGAATAATCCCATGTTATAATCATACCAATAACTGTCTATCAATGCACTACACGGGCGATGAGGGATATGTAGACACTCAAAATTTTACGCGCACTCCTATTACTAACATTGCAGGAGAGTAGATTCTTCTTTTGGAGATAACCCTGAAAGATAGCTTACATCCATCCCGGATACCACCGAAAGTTCAGTTCCAACCCGGAACACAAACCGGGAACGTCATGTCAACCCGGAACACCCACAGAATGTCATTTCGATCTAGGAGATAACCGAGATATGCTGAGATCAAAAACCCAATAACAACACCGAGAGAGGGCGATTCGTCTCGGCGATAACACCACGACTTTCGATTTCAGTTCAGAGACAACAACTTGGGAGTATAACACTATCTTGGTGATAGCCCCAAGGGATGCCATTGTAGTTTCCGTGATAACCCCAAAATGCTTGTTTCAAACATATGCGATCGGCTTGACCTTAGACATCACGAGGCACACACACCTCGGACCGGAGATAACAAACGCGGCGACAAGAACATCCACATATGATAGTGAGGCATACAAACAAGCGTGCCCAATCTCGGATGTAACCACGAAGCGGCGTCACTTTGCGCTTAAGCCGTGATAACCGGTGAGAGTCAGCAATGTCATCTTACCACGTAAACAAGATGATATCGCGGCATACCAACAAGTAGTCAATCTACTCAATTTGTAACCACAGCAAGCGTCTACTTTCAAATCAAAGCGGCGATAACCCCGGCGAGGAGTCAAAGCGTCATCTTGTTCCTTCGACAAATGGCACGTCGTCTCAACACTTCATTCATACATACATCCAATGATGTCCCACAAGAGCAGGGTGACAATCCGAGTGACTATTATGTGGCGATTACTTTGGATAGAATTTGAAGCTTGAAGACCATGGGCATAAACCCCTCTTCCTGACTTCGTACAACCTCTAATCCATGTCATTGCATAAATCTCGACACTAGCAGTCCAAATAAGGTCAGATATACCTCGTTCGGATGCTCGAATTGAAGTTCTGCAAGTTGGAGCGGACATTACAGTGCATGAGTGCACGTCTTACGAGAGACGACGGGACCCATGAGGATCGGATCCTACGACCACCGCGTACCACGAGTGTGTACTGCGGCCATCAAATCTATATATCTGAGGCTCACAATTGACCATTTAAAGAGAGAGAGAGAAGGAAAAAGGCGAGGAAGCCCTGTCCATTTTACTCTGCATACACATCTTTTGAGTGTTTCCTCTTCTTTAAACACTAGTTAGCTCACATATAGCTATATTTTATCCGGCAGGAGCTGAGTGTTTATCCATTTAAAGTCATAGAAGTCTACTTTGGCAGCCCACTGTAAGCCTTCTTACATTTTATAAAGCCTTCTTCTCATATAGCACACACTGTTATACACATTGAGAGTAGGTGTTGTGTCGTTTTGCGGACTTTGGTCCGTGGTTTTCATTCTTCTTATATATATACTAATATATGTATATATTTCATATATATATGGACTAACATAATCGAGTTATGCCTCGATTAACTGAACTTGATCTGGGCGTTTAATTGCTTTTATATATATATATAAAGCGTAGGACTTACGATGAGCACAGATTTTATATTCGGTCTTTGCGTTTAAATAAACTTTTTATATATATATATATATATATATATACTTATATATAATTGTTGTCGAGACATATCGATGAGCACTGGATTTTACATCAGAAGTGCGTTTATTTTATATATATATAATTGATATATAATATGATGGATTTTACATGCATTTAAATCGCTTTTATATATATATATATATATATATATATATATATATATATATATATATATATATATATATAATTGTTATGGACATATCTCGATGAGCTGGATTTTACATCGGTGTGTTTATTAAACTTTATATATATATATATATATATATATATATATATATATATATATATATATATATATATATAATGAGCTATGGATTTACAGATTTACATCCTTGATTGCTTTATATATTTATATATATATATATATATATATATATATATATATATTATATTTACATTCTTATCGGGCCTTGAGTTTACTTCATTGGCCTTTTACAACTTTATTTACATTTTGTCTTGCTAGAGTTTACCGTGGCGGTTGATCGCTTTTGACTTTATTTACATTTCGTCCCACTTTAAGTTTACTTACGTGGCGGTTGATCATATCGTATATATATATATATTACAACTTTTATATATTTACATTTCCGATCGCCCATGGAGTTGCTTCGTGGTGGTGGTTATATATATATATATATATATATATATATATATATATATATATATATATAAGCGCTTCTTTGCTTTCCATACAAATTGCGATATCATGTGAGCCTAGGAATCATGTGATCACGAGTTGATTTACTAAATCTAGATTCGGTTCCCATGATGGACATTTTTCATACGTATGGCGACTTGTACATTATTTTACGATTGTGCGAATTTCCTTGGATGGTTGTCATTGCCCATGAGGAGTTAACGATCTCTGTATATTATTTTCTCGAGAATGCTTTGCATCTCGAAAATAAAAGCAAACAAGCCAAACATTTAATAATAAAATGGAAGTATGAAAAGGTCTCAATTCCTATTGAGCACAAGGTTTGAAAAACCTCTTTTACAAAACTTCATTGCTATATCTTGTTTAAAACTGAATTTTTCTATAAAATTCAAACTTTGTGTATATAAGTGCGAGACGAGGTCTCATACTACTTTCAAATAATTGCACATTGATCCACACACACACACACATAAACACACACATTCATATAACAATTTCTTTGAAAAGTGGCGGTCATGCGTGGTAACACTTACGGATGTAGGGGTGCTAACACCTTCCTCGCATAATCAAAGCCCCGGACCAAAATGAATCTCTATTTCACAGACTGGTTTAGTAGTGTCAAATCTTTGGGTCGATGTGCAAAGCCTTTTCGGATTTGCGTTAGTGCTGACCGATTAAATACACCTGTGGCGACTCTTAAAGTCAATAAATCGACATATATACATATCGGACCTTTTTCACTTATTTTTCAAATAAATCTCACATTAAATATGAGAACACCAAAGAACAAGTAACGAAAAGGACACTCAAAAAATCCGGCGTCGACGGTGGCGACTCTCTTTGGGGATTCGGTAAGAGGGCTTAAGCCGCTATTACAAGCTTTTCAAAATTGTTATATGCTTGTGTGTGAATGTTGCATTTACATTTCGATGAATGTGTACGAATGCATTTTAATTCTTGCCTTTGCTAAATATCTATATGTGATATTAGTGCTTCACACATGTCATCATCATTTTCATAAGCGGTGAGACACGTTGTATGTGAATGTATGTTGTGTGGTCCCTCCACCGGGGAGGCTATCACATCGGTGTTTGATTCTTTGGACTCGTGGGAAGAATAATTCCCGGGGGCTCGGAAAGGCCTTACTCAAATTCGCTCCGGTTGAGCAATAGGATTAACTTCCCGTCGAGTAGATTGCGATGATCTGGAACCTTCATGCTTAGAAAAGCCGCGAGAGAAACCCTAGGATATGTCGACCTCTAATAAAACCAAAGCGGAGGAAAGTTTCTTCATGCTTTCCATTTTAATTACTTGTAAAAGCATTTACTTGTAATTTTATTCCATGATTCATCCATATGTAATGGAAAATATGAAGAATATATGTGCATGCATGACATGTTATCAATTAACAATAGGTTTAGCGGGGACAAATTCCTAAAAGCAGACATGTTATGATAACATTTATATTACCCTAAGACTAAACTACGTAAGTCTTTTGTAGGGAAGCAATTGGGCACATTGCAGTCGAAAATCAAAAAAAGGTTGCGAACTTCTGACCAATCATGTCCTCTTCCGAGCAGTCTAATCACTGTTTCACGAGAAGAATTTGTGGATTGAGTAAACAAATCACAGAACTTGGTTGTTCTACCAAAAGAATTACACGGTCTACTCGAGTGCGAAGATACCTACACATACATAATCCTCTACACAAGGGGAGTTCAAAGTGCGGAAAAAATAATTCCGAACATCGGTTGGATACAACCAACAAAAGACCACTGAAGGCACCCATCTCAAAGGAGATCCAGACCACCGGTGACATCGGAAGAAGGTCCTTCAAATGGAGGAAACCATTCGCGTTCTCAAAGGTTGGAACACGTGGTAATGTTTCATATGGCAGACCTTTGCATATTTCTGGTGTGAATTATCCGAGAGAAATTTAAGACCCACGATTTTGAAAAGTATGGCGGATTAGGGGATCCTTACACACATTTAAAGGTGTTCATTGGAGAACTTCGGATCTTATCGCGAGAAAATGAAAAGGCTCGAGAATGCGATTGTTTTGAGAAAAATACATTTGGAGAAGCTTCAGTTCATGGTATACCAGATTAAACTGACTCAAAGATCCATATTTTGGGAAGAGTTGGCTCACGCCTTCCTCACTCAATCTGATTTTCAATCTTAGATGGCTCTGGCCAGGTACCAAATCACCAAGGTCGAAAGCGATCTAATGAGTCATTTAGAGATACGCTCAAAGGTGGAGGCGCCTTCTTTGCTTCAAGTTATTCCTTCCATGTGAGAATCGAAATGGTCATGACTTTCATAGATGTCTGAGAAGCTCCTTTCTATGAGAGAGTTTTAGTGGTATTGGCAAACCATTTACGAAATGATCAAACACGGCGAGATATTTGAAATGGGATTGAAAGTCGGTAAAATTCAAGACTTAGCCGCTCTTAAAGCTGTTGTTGAGCACATCCAATCCGGATCTTATGGAAACAACCCCCGGAAGGTCCATAAAAAGAAAGAGGAGGATGTTTCCTTGATACTACAAGGACAAAAAGGCAATCCAAGCATGCACATACGGAGGAGAAACTACTCCCTTTTCGGCCACAATCTTCAAACCCTCCATTGCCTAAAAGTGGAGAAAAAAGCGACCTCGGACGTTCACACCCTTAGGGGATTCGCTCGAGAACATTCTTGCTCTTTGATGCTTTCGAAGAAAATTACACATCTTCTTCCACAATGACCCTAATGGAAGGGGTTTTAATGTTACTCGGAAGTGTGCTTATCATCTTTGGGGCACCGGACATGATACTCAAGATTGTTGGGCCTTGAAACATAAGATTCGAGGATCGATGAGACAATGGTGAGATTTTAGTCACCAAACCAGATCAACCTCATATGCAAGACAACCCTCTTCCTCAACACAAAGAAGAAGAGGTCAACATGATCGGTTAGACACATACAAGATTCCAATGGCGAATCATCCCAACCCATCAAAGGCGGTGTTGACAAATGGGATTATGCAAAGTTCCGATTTACCGTGGAGCGAAAGATGAAAGCTCTATGCAAACAAATTGAGTAATTGGCGAGCGGTGACCCATCGACATCAAGTCACGCCTTGATTAATCGAGGCGGGAGCATGCTATCTCCTTCCATTTGTTATAAATGCTCCATCAACACCTTGAAAAGCGAAGCTATGGAAGATAAGGTTGCAAAGCGAGCAAGTGCTAAAGCCCGTCGAGATTTCGCCAATCAAAGGGAATTCACCTATCTGGGCCAGTCTATGGAGGAAATACTTCAAATATTGATCAATAAAGGAAGAATCACATTCCTTCTCCCTCCAATCAATCCCCGCTCAGGGCAGTTCAATCATGATGAAATGTGTCGATATCATTCACATTCTCGTGGTCACGACCACGAGAAGAATGTTGGGCACTCGCCATCTTATTCAAAATCTTATTGACAAGCGGTGTTACGCAAATAGCGAGATGATTACCTTTGTCTGACTCAAGGGTGGGAATGCATACCCTACCCAATGGAAGGATCATTTGCGATTATCTCAAAGTGGATGATGAAATTGTCAAAGTATTTTCCATACAACCAATTCAACT
This sequence comes from Panax quinquefolius, assembly GCA_020205615.1. Taxonomy (NCBI): domain Eukaryota; kingdom Viridiplantae; phylum Streptophyta; class Magnoliopsida; order Apiales; family Araliaceae; genus Panax; species Panax quinquefolius. Next base: position 16,680,267 of record CM035153.1, read on the forward strand.
TAAAGAGGCGACAATCCTTTGAAAGTGGCGCATCGAGCCAATTCCTTTACCTTGCAGACCACAACATCCTGTTGTCAGCTTGCATAAAGTTCCATGGAATTATGGAGAAGCTGAAGGATCCACGTCTCATACTACTGCTACAGTGTCGAAAGAAAATCCACTGTACCTTCCTCAACGGGTTATTAAACCTACTTGCGAAGCAAAGGGGAAATTGCCCATGGAGAAGATTGAAAAATTCCTCCGTACTATGGGTCATAATGAAGCCAAAGTGGTTTTAAGCTTGCGAGAAGCTCCACACCAGATTTCAATACTGGATTTGGTTTTCTCTTCCGAGGATCATCGGAAGATCTTGCTGAAGGTTTTAGAAGAAGCCTACTTGCCAAAATCAGTGGATATGGAAAAATTTCAACATTTGGTTGATCACATTTTCAACAACAATGTGATATCCTTCTTTGATAATGATATACCTCCGAGAAGACCGGTCATTCAAGTTATTGCACATCGCGATGTTATCTTAGAAGGTACATGCTAGCGGGGAGTATTGATAGATGGAGGCTCATCTCTAAATATTTGTCCTTATGCCACCTTGGTAAAATGAATATCGATCTCAAGCGGATCCAAAAGCGACCCGTACGGTCATCCGAAGCTTTTGATGGATCCCAGCGAAATGTCGTTGGAAAGATTGAATTGCCAATTGAGATTGGTCCAAATACATTCAATGTATCCTTCCGTCCTCAAGATAGATTCGAGGATATCTGACGCTTTATTGGGGAGACCATGGATACACATGGTTGGAGCTGTTCCATCCACATTACATCAACAACTCAAATACATTATCAACAATGATCTAGTCTTTGTCAATCTTTGGCCGGATTGTCACGAACAAGGAACTCTACCAATTATCGACTTGATTCGGAAGTTGAGGCGGCGATTTTCATACTCTAGAAGTGAGTAACACATGATACCATTACATGGGGCGCCACTTACCGTGCCAAGATTTACTGCGAGGTTATGTCGGCCACTCGAGAAATGATGTTATTGGGTCATCAACTTTGGACAAGGGCTTGGTAAGGATCGGCGAGGGTATTAAGCACCTATCCAAATGTCAATCAAATTGGAGCAGTAGGGCTAGGCTATTCTTCTAGTTCGGAACACGAGGAATCCTCATAAGCACGAAGCGGGTTCCTCAAGCTTCCATGCGCGTGGCGATTTTCTATACCTTTACCTTATGAGTTAATGCAATCTCCAGTAAAGGTGTAAGCCCATGCTGTGGCTATGCTATTTCTGAAACCAGTGCCAATCAAAGCTAAAGAGGTGCTGATTCCTCATCCCGAAGTGGAAAAAAAGGAACGAAAACGTAATAATGACCTTGCCTTGATGAGGCGGGCATCGCGTCATTGTTCGTGATGAATATATACAAGCAGATACACCCCAGGGCGATGATTGCCCAGATGTCATGGTTATCATTCAGGAGAAGGAAGACATGGATGATCCTTCCATCACTGCAGTCTTTCAGAACTTTGCCCTCGACAATTGGAGTAGCACTCCATGCATTGGTCGACGAGGGTAAAATGGGCAGAAAATCCTACATCACTGTAGATAACTTTAATTGATTGCTTTCCTTTACAAACACTAGCGAGTTATTTTATCACGTATATGCTAACACTTTTGTATGATCGAATAGTTGCATATATTAAGTGAAAGCATCTTTTGTTTGAGGACTACGAATTTAAATGTACTTGTACTTTGGCATGAGAGGTGCCTTCTCTCCTGAGGATGTAACTTTGATGCAAAGTTAGACTCGAGACTTGATGGACATCGAGAGGACATTGAGACACCTCGAGAGATTAAGGAATGGGAATGAGACAAACCCGAACTTAATCTTGATCAAACCAACTCTTTTGATCTTGGAACCCACCTAAGCTATTCGAGATTGGTTTGGAACCTTAGACAACTCGGTGAGGAATGACATGGTAATCAATTCAGGATGTGTTTGCATAGTCTCATGAAGACATGGTGGGTTTGTCCACTAACATTGTTCTTGACATGGTTAAAGAAGGATTAAGCCCAATTCGAGGATGTGTTAAAGGTTAAAGAAGAAATTGTGAAATAATTTCAGTATGGCATCATCAAGTGTGTCATATCAGGAATGGATATCAACATTGTTTGATAATAAAACAATATATGTTTGATGATAACAATCTTATTCTTATTCATTATTAATAAAAGTATTAATTTATTAAAGGCTTTTAATTATCTACATGATGTTGTTTTATAATATGTGATAAACCCATAGTTTTAAGCAATGCTTTTAGAATAATGATGATGATCATTCTAATGAGATCTAAATTCTTAGAAAGCTTAAAACTAAAATAGTTCCCAATCGTTGGATTACTAAATTGGGGATTAGTGAATCAGGATAGATTGTATACATCGTTGCTTGCTCATTGGATGAGGATGATTGATCTCATGATCATTTGTGTGGAACACTAAAAGCAAGTATGTAGGTGCTTATTAGAGAATAAGTTCCTTTGAGCGTGGCTCGCTAAGGAATACCTAATGGAGTTTTACTTGTGTGTCGATAGGAATTCTGTAGTGATAGTAGTACAAGTGATCCTTGGACTTGAGATCATCATAGTATCTTGTGTATGATGAGTTATACTTTGACTTATTCCTTAAGACCCTTAGGGTATATCAAAGGGTATGCTTGGGTATAATAAGTTGTACATGGAGATAATGTATGATCGATAAAGAATCTACCACTTCTAATAAAAGAAGAGAAATGTCTATGTGATTCGATAAATGACAACCCAATAGTCCTTGGCAAAATGAGAATGAAATTAGAAAGGAGTTTCTAATTTGCATTATTTGGAGTTGTGCATTTAAGGATCGAAATACATATAATTAAATAAAATAAGACTTGACGAGTAATTCCATGTCTTATATTTAATTGGGACATTGTATGGTGGAAGGATTGAATTGTCACGGTAACTATTTACTCGAAAGGTTCTTTAATGATTAATGTTGAAATCTATATTATACGGAAAGTCGTTGATCGCTAGGGAGGCTTATCCTATTGTAGAATAAATATTATTTATTTAAATAAATTAATTATTTAATTTATTTATTTAAATAAGATTAAATTATTCTAATTGATTTATTCACTTAGGTTTAATATGGAGAACTAAAGGGTCACACCATAAAAGGAAGAATAATTATTTAAGAAGTTAATGGCATAATCGTAATAATATGTTATGTATATTTTAATTTAATCTATGGTGATAGAATAAATTAAATAGCTTAATATTATTATTTAATATTTTAGAAATATTAAATATAAATTAATAAGAGAGTCTTATTAATATTATTACAATTATTATTATTATTTTAATTTCTAAAAGAGTTTAGGAATTAATTTAATATAAGTACTCTCATTTATTCCTAATTGGATTAGGAAGGAAAATTAGTTAAAGGAGTTTAATTAATTATCCCTAATAAGATTAGGGAGCTTAATTAATTAAAAGAATTTAATTAATTAAATAAAACCAAATTCCTATAATTGTTAAGGTGGATTTTGTCCAAGAAATATAAAAAGGATGGTCTTATATTATGGGTGATGGGGAAAGTTGACTTTTACATATACGTAATATTCCAATTTATATGGATATATATCTTTTATATATATATATAAATAATATATTTATATATATATATATATATATATATATATTAATTTTTATTATTAAAATAAATATTATTTCACCTTTTAAAATAAAAAAGTTTATTTTAACGTTGAAATGGAAAAGATTTATTTTAATTGGATTAAGTTTAAAGCGAAAAGGATTAGAGTTGAACTTGTATTCCATGATAACTAGCTTGGATCTGAAATTGGATGTTTGTTAAATAAAGAAGTTTATTTTGATATGAAATTAGATTTTTAATTTAAAATAATTGTTTATTTGTGAAAGGAAAAAGAATCGATCTTTCCTTAAATTAGATGATATGAAATAAGATTTTATATTATTCAAAAATAAAGGAGTTTATTTGTGAATAGGAAAGAAAATCCTAATTTCCTTAAATAAAGAGTTTATTTAGATATGAAATAAGATTTCATATTATTCAAAATAAAGGAGTTTATTTGTGAATAGGAAAAAAAATCTAGTGTTTCCTTAAATAAAGGAGTTTATTTAAATATGAAATAAGATTTCATATTATTCAAAATAAAGGAGTTTATTTGTAAATAGGAAAGATAATCAAGTGTTTCCTTTAATAATTTTTTTACATGGAATTGGATTCCATAATTAATTAAAATAAAGGAGTTTATTTTGATTAAAGATTTTGATTAAAATAAAATAGTTTATTTTATTCAAAATTGGATAAATTAAAATAAAATAGTTTTATTTTGATTTAAATTTGGATTAAAATAAAGGAGTTTATTTTGATTCAAAAATAGAATTTTATACTAACTAAATTTGCCCATTAAATGATATCAATATATATATTAAATGTTTATTATTCATAAGATGAATGTTATTTATTGATGCGTATGATGATGTGTATGATAATAAATGGGATTGATTATGGACTATTAACGATGTGATTGGATTTTATTTTAGTTGGATGCATGAATGTATGGGTTTTATTAAATGGAGATTCTGCGTACCTCGTCTTCTCTAATTTTTTCTTAATGTAAATTCTATCTCCCTATGTACTTTCCCTTGATTTGGCGATCAAGGTTTCTATTTATTTTAAATAGTTTTGTAATAGGAATAGTTAGAATTAATTTTGAAAAAATTGGAGATCAAGGAGCAAGGCGCTTGAAGACTAGATTTGTAATGGAGCAGGGTTTAAATGTAATAGTTATATTTAAATATTATTTCTTGCACCCCCTAGGGTTTGACCTTTTGGTTCACTTGGTGGCTCTAGTGAACCAAACTAGAATAAAAGTCCATAATCAATCAAGAGTAGAATATAGTATTCTATATGTGCATGCTTATACTATATATATTATATATTATAAACATGCTTAGCATGTTCATTAATATATCGGCGTATTTTTATATATATATGTGCATGCATGCTAAACAAGATGAGACAAATTAATAACAAACCCCTCGATTTTTATATTAAGTCCTAAGCGTTCAAAGATATTTGGAATATCGAGCGTAGCCTTCTAGCATGATAAAATTAATAGAGTATTAAATATTTAATATGAGTTTGTTGTGTCACCACAAGGCAAGTATTAAGTATTTAAGATGTTAATTTATCACATTTGATGCTTATAAAGAAAATTGAACAATATTGTTTTGTTGTGTCACCACAAGGATGATATTTTTCTTTTTGAATATATGGAGTGCTAGGTTGGACTTAACTTGGATAATTTTGATTCGGATGTGCCACCACTTGATCAAAATAATCTAAGAGGCAAAATAAAAGGAGTTGCATAGTTGATGTAATTGACAAAAGTTGTCTACCTATTTATTTATATATAGTTTGTTGTGTCACCACAAGGCTATATACATTTGAAATGGGATCCTTATTCTCACTAGCAAATCTTTAATTAGATTTTGCCGAACTATATAAGTGAGGGTAATATAGTTTGAAGAAAATAGTGGGAGATACCAATTTAAAACAAGACCTAATTTATTTTGGTAATTAATAAAAGAATGTATGTTAAAATGTTATTAATTACAAATTCATTTACAAAATTTTACAATGTCTAAAATTACTATCCTTTGCGAAGCATATTAGATGCTAAATTAACTTGGGAATGAATTAAGCGGATTGGTTAAGGAATTTGAGAATAGTTCTCATATTTGAAAAGCTATCTTATGTCTTAATCGCCTATCCCTACAATGGTTGCGAGACAATGCCTCACGAGGAAGAGATTGCTACTTTTAGAAAGTGGCAAGATGATGCACTGATTGGCTCGATGCATCATCATGCTCGCATCCATGAGTAATGAGCTTGACGTCGACGTGAAACTATGGATGCTCTCTACTATATTCACGCACATCAAGTAGTTGATGGTGAGGAAAATAGGGTGATAGATATCGAGATATCTAAGGAGCTCTTCCGATCTAGAATGGCGATGGCACTATAGTACAGACAAAAGTTCTTAACATAATCAATTTGATTGATCGATTAGGACAATTGGTTTTGTCATGGATGGAGAGTTGAGCAAGATTTGATCTTGCACTCACTCCGGACTCCTTTCATAATTGTTGTGAATTTTTCATATGAACAAGCTAGATATCGACCTCATTTGATTTGCTTAACATATTGAAAAATGTTGAGAGTCACTTTCAACCAAGAAAGATCAAGTCTTCTTGGTAGGGGCCAAAGGATCTTACGAAAAAGAAGAAGCGATTCAAAAAGAAGGTAAATAGAAAGGCATAAACAAAGGATAATAAAAACAAAAGCGTCACGGATAGCAAAAGGTTTGCTTCGGCTGCAATAAGCACTGGACCTTTGAAAAAAAAGCTGCGAAGAAGCATCTTGCGAGGCTAACAAAGAAGCTTAGTGAAGTTTTGGTTACAAATACAAATTTGTTCATGATTTAAAATAAATTTTTCTTTAAGTCGAGGTTCTACTTGGATATTGGATATCGACTTTGGTTATCATAAATATAGATTTATGAAGGGACCAAGCGAAGTAGAAAAGCTAAACAAATATAAGTAATCCTATGTGTGGAAAATGAAGCAAAGGTTCTTTGCATTAGCCATAGAAACTTATAGTTTAGCAATGCTACTGAGCAAATCTATTAAGTCGATAAGTTGTTATTGTATTCCGGTTCTCGTTGAAACATTATTTCCATTTTATTGTTGGACAATGAAATCTTTGGTATTATAATTAAGAACAATTGTTGTTACATTTATAATAATAATGTTTTGTATAAAATGGAATATTACTTAATGGATTTTGTATACTTGACTTACATGAAAATAATTTTGCATATTGAACAAATTAGTATAAGAAAAGGAGATGATCATTCAAAGAGTTGAATGTGTGTATTTGCTGAAATCTGAAGTGTGAATTATTTGAAAGGTTCAAAGAATTCAAAAAGTAAAACAAATTGGCAATGTATTAAGATTCTTTGATTAGATCGAGGAATAAATACTTGTGAAATAAGTTTCTAGATCATCTCAAATGGTTTTCTCATAATGGGCGCCTCTCGATACATAATAATTGATTGATGTATCTTAAAGGAAAAATCATACCTATTTGAACATAGATGCGGTCCATAATGATTTCACTGAGCATTCGGTATCCTTCTAGGATCATGTCCTAGAAATGGCTGCATATCTACGAAAAGGTAATCTCTAAATCCGGCCCCAAGACTCCATAAAAGTTATGGACGGGGAGGATTCCTAATCTTAAGTATGTTAAGATAAGGGGTTGTCCAACTTATGTGAAAAGGTTTCAAAGGATAAGCTTGGGACAAGATTTGACAAATACAGATTTGTGGGACATCTAAAGTAAGTTTAGGGTATATGTTCTATAATCCTACTTAGCAAAAGGTGTTTATTGCGAAACACGCTTCGCCTTAAGATAAAGGTGTTTATCATTAAAAGGGGCTAGTGGGAGGATAATAGATCTTGAAGAGTTCAAGAACCACAAAACACTATAAGTCGAATAAGAGGAACACGTAGATAGACCTATTATACCTGGCCAGAATCGTAAATACGGAATAGTCTTGAAGATACCTAGGAGGTATGGATTCATCATGGATGATGATGATGAGGTACGCATCATAGAAGATGATGATCGAGTTACATTCTGATGAGGTAAGAGTTCTAGTGTGTACAAAATGGTCGAGTGGGGGCGTTATGAAATTTCTAGTATTATATGTTGATATACTACGGATAAGGAATAACATACCAATGCTACTGATCGGTAAAGATAAAGTTGTCTAAACATTCCTCCATGAATGGTTTGGGAAAAGTATCTTAATTGGGGATAAAATCTATATAGATAGATTTAAGAGGATGCTCGACTTAACCCGAGGCGTATATTCATTTGATGCTAAAGTCGTTTAGCATGGGAAACTCAAGAGATGTCTCGTGTTGATGAGCTATGGAGTGTATCTCTTAATAGTCCCCCTGAGACTCTGAAAAGAGGTCGCATGAGTAACTATCATGTATGCGATGAAATGTACGAGACACGATGTTGATCGGTCGTAATACGGAGAAGTTCACTATGAGTCAATGAAAAACATCTTAAAGTGCTTAACGGCACTAAGGATGTGATCATATTCATGGTGGGTCTAAATTAAAACTAGAGGGCTTAACAGACTCAAGTTTTTCAGACAGACCAAGATGACAGAAAAATCCACTTTAAGGTAAAGTGTTATCTTGAACAGTGGTGCAGTGAATTGGAAAGGTTCCAAACAGCAAAGAGTTGCTGGTTTAGTGATAAAGACAAAGTATATAGCTATAAATGAAGGCTGAGTTGATTGTTTGGATTAAAAGTTCATTACAGAACTAGGAATAGTTCCTAAGTCTCATCTTGGATCTAAACATGTGTTGTGGCACTTTCATTTGATTATTAGAATCATTGAAAGATGGGAAATCACTATAGAGATAGTGGACTCTCATGAACAACATTACATATCCATTAACTAAAGCTTATCCATGACGGGATAATCGTCACTTAGAGAAGAAGAGTATGAGATACCATGACGATTGGCTTTAGTGCAAGTGGGAGATTGAAAGTAGTATGCACACAAGCCTTGATCATGTTTGATGATAAAGCATATACTTTATAACAATCTTATTCATTTATTAATAAAAGTATTAATTTATTAAAGGCTTTTAATTATCTACATGATGTTGTTTTATAATATGTGATAAACTCATAGTTTTAAGCAATGCTTTTAGAATAATGATGATGATCATTCTAATGAGATCTAAATTCTTAGAAAGCTTAAAACTAAAATAGTTCCCAATCATTGGATTACTAAATTGGGGATTAGTGAATCCAGGATAGATTGGTACATCGTTAACTTGCTCGTTGGATGAGGATGATTGATCTCATGATCATTTGTGTGGAACACTAAAGCAAGTATGTAGGTGCTTATTAGAGAATAAGTTCCTTTGAGCATTGGCTCGCTAAGGAATACCTAATGGAGTTTTACTTGCTTTTTGTCGATAGGAATTCTGTAGTGATAGTATTACAAGTGATCCTTGGACTTGAGATCATCATAGTATCTTGTGTATGATGAGTTATACTTTGACTTATTCCTTAAGACCCTTAGGGTATATCAAAGGGTATGCTTGGGTATAATAAGTTATACATGGAATAATATATGATCGATAAAGAATCTACCACTTCTAATAAAAAAGAGAAATATCTTATGTGATTCGATAAATGATGACCCAGTAGTCCCTTGGCGAGAATGAAATTAGAAAGGAGTTTCTAATTTGCATTATTTGAGTTGTGCATTTAAGGATCGAAAATACATATAATTAAATAAAATAAGACTTGTGAGTAATTTCATATCTTATATTTAATTGGGACATTGTATGGTGGAAGGATTGAATTATGCGGTAACTATTTACTCAAAGGTTCTTTTATGATTAATGTTGAAATCTATATTATACGGAAAGTCGTTGATCGCTAGAGAGGCTTATCCTATTGTAGAATAAATATTATTTATTTAAATAAATTAATTGTTTAATTTATTTATTTAAATAAAATTAGAATTATTCTAATTGATTTATTCATAACTGTAGGTTTAATATGGAGAACCTAAAGGGTCACACCATAAAAGGAAGAATAATTATTTAAGAAGTTAATGGCATAATCGTAATAATATATTATGTATATTTAATTTAATCTATGGTGATAGAATAAATTAAATAGCTTAATATTTATTATTTAATATTTTAGAAATATTAAATATAAATTAATAATTTATTTAGATATGAAATAAGATTTCATATTATTCAAAATAAAAGGAGTTTATTTGTGAATGAAAAAAAAAATCCGTGTTTCCTTAAATAAAGTTAGTTTATTTAAATATGAAATAAGATTTCATATTATTCAAAATAAAGGAGTTTATTTGTAAAATAGGAAAGATAATCCGGCTGTTTCATTTTTAATATGAGTTTTTTTTACATGAAAGGAATTGGATTCCTTTAATTAATTAAAATAAAGGAGTTTATTTTGATTAAAAATTTTGATTAAAATAAAATAGTTTATTTTATTCAAAATTGGATAAATTAAAATAAAAAATAGTTTTATTTTGATTTAAATTTGGATTAAAATAAAGGAGTTTATTTTGATTCAAAAATAGCTTTTTATACTTAACTAAATTTGCCCCATTAAATGATAGTAAAATATATATATTAAATGTTTATTATTCATATAAGATGAATGTTATTTATTGATGCATATGATGACGCAGGTATGATAATAAATGGGATTGATTATGGACTATTGACAATGTGATTGGATTTTATTTTAGTTGGATGCATGAATGTATGGGGTTTTATTAAATGGGGTCTCAAGATATGTTTCGCCTTCTCTAATTTTTCTAGAATGTAAATTCTATCTCCTCCTATGCATTACTCCTTCGATAGCGATCAAGGTTTCTATTTATTTAAAATAGTTATGTAATAGGAATAGTTAGAATTAATTTTTGAAAAATTAGAGATCAAGGAGCCAAGGAGGCGTGAAGAGCTAGATTTGTAATGGAGCCCAGGTTTAAATGTAATAGTTATATTTAAATATTATTTCTTGCACCTAGAAGGGTTTGACCTTTTGGTTCACTTGGTGGCTCTAGTGAACCAAACTAGAATAACAAAAGTCCATAATCAATTGAGTAGAATATAGTATTCTATATGTGCACGCTTATACTATATATATTATATATTATGCGAAACATGCTTCGCATGTTCATTAATATATGTCGCGTATTTTTATATATATATGTCGTGCATGCCGCTTAAACAAGATGAGACAAATTTATAACAAATCCTCAATTTTTTATATTAAGTCCTAAGCATTCAAAGATATTTGGAATATCGAATCGTACGCTTTCTCAAAGATGATAAAATTAATGAGAGTATTAAATATTTAATATGAGTTTGTTGTGTCACCACAACTGCAGTATTAAGTATTTAAGATGTTAATTTATCACATTTGATGCTTATAAAGAAATTGAACAATATTGTTTTGTTGTGTCACCACAAGGATGATATTTTCTTTTTGAATATATGGAGTCTTTAGATCGGACTTAACTTCAGATAATTTTTGATTCCGGATGTA